>NMUG010005651.1:0-13018 GCA_002855965.1 Monotropa hypopitys | reverse complement strand
TTATTAAATTACATCATAAATATAATTACAACTACTAATTTAACTACAAAAATTAAATTTCAACTAAATTTAAATAACAACACAAGAAATTAATAAGATTACAAATACATAAATTTGATTACAACTACAAATTTCAAAAAATTGAATTCCAAAATTAAAAATTGAAATAAAACTTACAATTATTTTCTGAATTGATTTGAATTGAACTTGGCTAGTCTTCATCTTCTTCTTCTTCTTTGAATATAACACTTATATTTAACAGATACTCATCACATCCCCATTGCATACCCAATGAACTACCTACTGACTTACACAATACACTCACACATACCTATTACATACTTACTACATACCCATAGGACAACCTACTGACTTAACACTTGAACACATACCCATTACATACTCATTACATACTCATTACATACCTATTACATACCCATAGGGAAAACCTACTGACATACCCATCAGGACTCTCTCTCTCTCTCACACACACAACCTCTTTTTTCCCTATACTTCCTCTACTTCCTCTCTCAAGCACATCCTTACAACCCCATGTGCCAAGTGTGGTAATGAACCTCCATGATTGCATGTGCTTCGGTCAGCCGGTCCACCTCTTCCATGACTGTGTCGGCATGAGTAGCTACAGAGCATCTGGCTTTCTGAATGACCGGCTTGGATTTTGGCCGAACATTGAGATGATGGCTGATGAGCCTTCCAGTCACGCCCCGGAATTTTAAACCATATTTATTTTAAAATGGAAAATATGACAAGGACAAGTAAAAGTAAACATCTACCCAATCCAAGAGTGTAGAAATAAAAAGAATAAAGGGGATGTCACATGCAAGCAAGCAATGAGTTTAAAGTTACAAGTCTGAATAAATATTACAGTCCAGGTACATAAAATAAAATGTAAGACTGAAATAATAAAGACAAGGATACCCAAGGATGGCATCTAATACTATGAGCTCCAAGTTAGGCGGCCAGGTCGGTACCTAAAACTAGAGGGTTAGGCGACGTCCTAGCAGAGGTAATCTACACCCAAATATTTCCCAATTGGGACAAGAGATGTGAGTGCGAGAGATAAGTAAGTATGCATGCGATGAGGACCATTTTATAGTTCAAAACCTTTTTTTCAATTCCTTTCCAAAACCAATTTCTAAGACTTTCCTTTCAAAATGTTCAACTTGACGAAATCAAGGAGAAGTATATTATTTCAAATTTTCATCTCAACTTTGACGAAACAAGGGAGGCACAAACAACTTTATTAAAGAATTAATAAGTTTTGGCTTTTGTTCCGCTATAGAAGCTAGTCAATTAAACTTCCTGTAGTTCCTGAGAATTCCCTAACCTTAGGGAGGGCTCCAGTAGACCCCCATTGCGGAATGTACTGAGTATGAATCCACTCAGGGAATGAAATTCTCGTATGATAATATAGCCAATCAAACATATCCTTCATGTTTGATTGAATTAAAACATTACTCAATTGTTCATTAATTTTCAAGGATTAGGGCATCCATACCTCCCAATCACCATTAATGATCAAAACATGATTTTCTCAAAATCGATTTTCAATTTCTCAAATTAAATAGTGAGTAAGGTCGTAGGACCACTTTTGCACAATCAATTCCAATAACCCTTAATTTCAAGATTTCCACATGACCCGAAATTGGGGTTTTACGAAAATTGGGGGTTTTATAAATCAACTTAGGGATCTTGAAACTGATGTGCTACAGAGTCTATTGAGACCCCTATGAACATAAACCCTCAATGAATTTAAGGATTAAATCAACCCACAATAAAACCTACAAAAATTTCCTTATCCTAACAATTTACAAGGAGGGGGAGAGAGAAATCCAACAAGGGGGATACATGGAGTAGGAAACTCTACCTTTTTGGATGATTCATGCAAACTTTAGATGGGGGGGGTTCTCCAGAGATATGAGGACTCTGCACGCCAATATGAAGGGAAGAACAACCTCTATGCCTTTAGAACTTGGGATTTCTTTAAAATCCTAGCCAAACTCCGTGAATTTTAGAGAGAAGGGAGAGCTTTTGAGTGGGGGAAAGATAGACGGAAGGGAGATAAAGAGTTTTGCAGAACAATACGGTTTTCTCCTCAAGGGATGTATTTTTTTCACAGCCAAGGGACCAAAATACTCTTAATAAAGAACCCCCGAACAACAGAGAATAACTCACAAATTTTCGGTAGAGCAGGCCTTCTCTACTGGTAGAGCACAACCCTGCTCTTTCCCGCATTCCCTCTACCATCTCTGATCTTCCAGAAGAGTGAGTCTCCTCTTTTGGTAGAGTTGCTCTCTAGATCTCATGGTTTCCCTCTGCCTTCTTCCTTTCCGGAAAAGCAAGCCTGTTCTTCCGACAGAGCAGGCTGCAGGATCTCCCCAACTCTTCTCCTTGTGCACTCCTGCACGAACTTCTATAGGCCTCCTTCCCTTTTATTGAAATCTGAACTCCTTCTTCCGCAATTCCTTACCCTTTTCTAGAAAAGGGGCCATGTCCACACTCTTCTTTCAGAAATTGGGGAATCCAAGGGGAAATAGAACTTATGGGCCTAGATCCTTCGTCCGAACTTCGATTTGAATGATTCAAGTTGCGTTGGATTCGCAATTGAATTCTCTATGACATTCTAGGATCAATCACATCAATAATCAAAAGAAGATTTTGAGATTAAAAACAATCAATACCCATGGAATGAAATTTAGATTTCCAAAATCGATTAAATAAATTCTCAACCATTACATCTCATACCCCTTAAAAGAAGTTTGTTCTCGAAATTTATATAAGGTAGAAGCAAAAGGAAGACAAAGCCAAAGAGAATTACAACAAGATAAGCTACAAGAAAGAGAAATACATAATAAACAAAACAAATCGAGATATTTCACCCTCATCTCATCTTCTCTTTCCCAAGTGGCCTCTTCAATACCATAATTAGACCATGAAACTTTCAATAGAAAAATGGTTTTGCCTCGCAAACTTACTCCCTAGAATGAAGAACACGGGTGAGTCACTCTTAATACGATACATCGGTCTCCAACTCCACATTGTCCCAATTGATCACGTGTGAGGGATCCAGTTCGTACTTACGTAACATTGACACATAGAAAACATCATGGACATTTGAGACATTGGCTGGCAATGCCAATCGATAAGCCACTTCTCTAATCTTCTCAATGATATCAAAAGGACCAATATAATAGGGATTGAGCTTCCCTTATTCCCAAAGCGAGATATGCCTCTTCTAGGCAAAATTTTAAGGAAAACACGATTACCAACCTCGAAAGATAGTGGACGACGGTGACAATCGGTATAACTCTTATGCCTACTTTGAGCCGTAAGCAACTGTTGGTGAATCAATTTGATTTGTTTGGTAGTCTAATGAGCTGTCTCAGGGCCAAAAATAGTAGATTCACCCACTTTCAACCAACAAATAGGAGACTTACACGGACATCTGTACAAAACCTCAAAAGGTGTCATAGTGATACTCGACTAATAACTGTTGTTATAGGCAAACTCTACTAAAGGGAGATGATTGGCCCAACTACCGCTGAAATCAAGAACACAAGAACGGAGTTTATCCTCCAAAATCTAAATGGTATGATCAGATTGACCATCAGTTTGAGGATGAAAGGCAGTACTAAAAACAAGCTTGGTATCCATGGTGGCTTACAAGCTACGCCAAAATCTAAAAGTGAACTGAGGATTACGATCAGAAATAATAGAAGATGGGGCACCATGCAATCGGATAATCTCATGGATGTACAACTTGCTCAAGGGATCCAAAGACCGAGTAATACGAATGGGCAAGAAGTCTGTAGACTTCATCAAGTGGTCTACAACAACCCAGATAGTATCAAATCCACCTAGTGATTTTGGCAATCTGGTCACAAAATCAGTGGTCATATGCTCCCACTTCCATTCAGGAAAAGGCAAGGGCTGCAACAATCCAGTTGGCCTTTGGTGCTTGGCCTTAACTTACTGACACGTAAGGCACCTGGCCACAAACCCAGCAACATTCCGTTTCATCTCCATCCACCAAAACTAACGACAAAGGTCATGGTACATCTTTGTGCCACCGGGATGAATGGTAAAAGGAGAGTGATGAAACTCGTGAAGAATAACCTCATGGCAAGAAGCAGGAATGAATAATCAACCATTGAAATGAATGCTCAAATCAGCATAGGCCATCAATCGAGTACTAGCCTCACCAGCCAGAAACTTGGAATGATAAATGATAGCCTCTTCCTCACTAGCTTGTGCCTCCATAACATTCTGAGACAATGCTGAATCAATGGTCATATGACATGAGGTAGTTTGAGGGCTAACCTCCTCGAAATAAACAAGATAGGGTTGGAGATCACCAACTAACTTCTAATCACGAATGGCCAAGCTTGCCAAATGAAAAAACTTCCTACTCAATGCATCTGCCACAACGTTGGCCTTACCAGGATGATACTACAAATCAAAGTCATAATCTTTTAAATGCTCCATTCACCTTCGTTGGCACAAGTTGAGCTTCTTTTGAGTGAAGAGATATTTTAGGCTCTTATGATCTTAGAAGACCTCAAACCTCTCACCATATAAATAATGTCTCTAGCTCTTGAGAGCAAAAACAATAGTAGCCAACTCAAGATCATGGGTTGGATAGTTACGCTTGTGGTTGTTCAACTGCCTAGAACCATATGTCACCACCCAACCCACTTGCATAAGAACACAACCTAGATCATCGTGTGATGCATCACAGTAGATTGAATACCCAATACCTCGTTCAGGAACGATAAGAATAGGAGCCGAAGTTAACCTCTTCTTCAACTCTTCAAAAGAAACCTTACATGAATCATTCCATTTAAAACGGACACCCTTTGAGTTAACCGAGTGAGAGACAAGTCAAACGAGAGAAATCCAAAACAAATTATCGATAATAATCGACAAGACCCAAGAAACTTTGAATCTCAAAAATGTTGGTAGGACATGGCCAAGACATCACGGCCTCAATCTTACTAGGATCCACATAAATACCATCACTAGAAATAACATGACCTAAAAACTTCACTTCTGGGAGCCAAAACTCACACTTGTTGAGCTTGGCAAACAACTGATGCTCACGAAGCAACTCAAGAATAACTCGGAGATGGATCTGGTGTTCTTCCTCAGAAGCAGAATAAGTAAGAACATCATCAACAAATACAACCACAAAGCTATCCATATAAGGATGGAAGATATGGTTCATAAGATCCATAAAAGTAGCAGAAGTGTGAGGCCTCGACCCGGATAATTAAATATTAAATAATTTATTATATTTATCAGTTTTATTTAATACTATTTTGAGGATAAATAGGAGTAACATAAATAAATTTGGAATAGGCCAAGGGCCCAAGTATATAAAAGGGAAGAAGAAAAGATGTTAAAAGCCCAAAAAGGAGCCAGCCCAACGCTGTCCGAGCGGCCCAGGCCGGACTAGCCCAGTCGGATCAACCCAGTCGGCCCAGCCGACCAGCCCAACCCCAGCCCCGCAAAAGAAACCGGCTGCGCGGCAATTCTTGCCGGACGTCAAGGACCCGTCCCATCCAGACTGACGCCGCCGCCTAACGCGATAAGACAACACAGTCGCAGGTTGCAGACTGTCAGGTCAGGTGCTCAGACCTGACCTGGATGGGACAACTCCCTACCCCGTTCGATAGGAATAAGGTAAGGTCCAATCATCATTAAATGTTCCCCAACCACCCCGACTCCTCCCAAACCCCTATAAATACCATCCTTTGGAGCATTCAAAGCCTCACACCAGCATTTCATCCGGAGCATAAATTCTAGAGAGAGAAGGAGAGTCATTTTCGAACACTTAACCGTTCGACACAACTGTTAGGCCGAACCATAACCGATCAGTCTTTGCTCTCCATACTTCTCCAGAAGCCTACGGTTTACACCCTTGTTCGGCCAAAGTCCTTGCCGACCAGTTCTTCTCCAGTCTACCAAACGAACCCTCGGTTCACTGTTCCACACTTGTCTACCAGCTCTCCCGCATAACCTTCTGCTCGGCAAGACCTTGCCAGAACAGGAGCCATCCAGGTATACACTCAGCCTTCGGTTTATTTAATATTTTTGCTTGGCAAGCCCCTAAGGGATAAAGCCGCACTCAGCCCATCTCGGCAGAGAATCTCTTAACTCTGCCGAAGACCTTGACCGTGGCATTTCTGTTCGGCATAAAGCCAACCAGGCCCGGTCTACCTATGGATACTCCGGCTAAACCTTGTTTCAGTTCGGCACACATGCCCGGACCCTTGTAGGACCTCGCTTAACCCTTATCATGCACTGCCGACCTCCCATATGCCGGAGCATCACTGTTCGGCAGAAAGGACGGTCCGCCATTTCTTATGCTTACGTTGTCCAGTTCGGCTATGCACTATGTTGCTCGGACAGTTAGTCCAGTAGACTTGTATTTCCCTTAGTAACACGTTCGACCGGCCAGAACACCCCTTGCAGTCGTTCCCGAACTGCCAGTATTCGGCAGTAAGTAATACTCACTGCTCGGCAGAACGGTATAAATGAGACCCGTCCATTTAGGTCGGCCAAGCTTCAGCTTGATCGACAAATATCCCAGAAACCCTTAATATGACCTTGCAAACCATTTCGACCAGTCGTTTGCCCGAACACTCGAATCCCCGCACTACCTTAGACCGACAGCCCTCCTGGCTGTTCGTCAATCTATGCCCGGCCAGCTTTTAGCTCGGCAGAAGTCCTTTAACTCACCACCCGCTCGGCCCAGATTCTGCCAACTCGGCAAAACTCTGCTCGGCCAAACCCTTAGCCCGGAGCCCTCTGCTCGACAACACCCGTAGTACGGCAGTAGGACCCTTCGGTACAGAATAGCCTCAGACCAACCAGTATTTTTCCCCCAAGCTAGGCCAGTCGGCCACTGTCCTTCAGACAGAAGGTCTGTTCGGCCAGAAGGCCCTTCGGCCAGATCAGTAGCTTATGTGACAGATTTATTAAAAGCTTAGAAGTAATGTTTAAATCATCTTTTGACAGATTCAAGGATTTAAAGTTAGCAAAAGCTCATTCCAAAACAAAGGTGAATCACTGTATATCTTGTTTACTCGTACGGTTTTATTAAACATGCTAAATATTTGAGAAATGTACGTTTGTGTTATTAAGCATTTACCATATTATGTTGTTCTTTCAAAACAAGAGAAAATAGCATGCACTCTTCTTTTATTACCATGGATTGGCAAACAGGAAATGTTTTATGATTGAACGGCATGAATAGTTACACGGTAGCTCGCCGCCGGGGGCAGGGTCAGAAACCGGCGAGGAAGGGGAAATAAGGGATCAATAGCCAGATTGATCACAGTTATATCACGACTCTGCGTCTTATGCTATCTGGGGTAGCTCCCTAGGGATTACTGGTAACTGTGAATAGCAGCATGATAAACCATGTCGGATAGTCAAAAGAATATGGAAATAAGTATGCAATACAAAGGTAAACTATGCGCTGAAGGACGTTGAGAAAGCCATAGGTTTTACTTGAAAATTTACGTACAGGCTTTGGGCTATTAAGCCCCACATATTATGTTCAAAAGATAGGGAAAGTGATTTTGATAACGCATTGTTATCCATGGAAACTTGTGAATCTGATGTACTGTGATTTCACTCTAGCTTTTGGCTTATGCGTTTTCTAAAACTCTTTTCAGGTACCGACGAAGAATAGCTTGGAGCATAGTCCTTCATTATACTCACTTTTAATTTCTGTCTTGATGTACCCTTTTTGTAAAGGCAATTTATAAGCCTTCCCATCTTTTGTAGCATTGTTATTGAACGATAAATTAAAAATCATGCACACTGGGTTTTGTTCAGCGCTTCCGCTATATTATTATTGTTGTGAAATCCCTAAACTCAATATTAGTAGGCCTTTGCGAGCTTGCTTGTTGGCCGGTCATGGATCCCGATTAGGGTTGGGTCATGACAACAGTGGTATTAGAGCAAGAGTTTTCGGATTTCGAACAAACCCAGGAATAGGATCAAGGCACTCACTACGTTAGAAATATTCGTTAAATACTTGGAGATATGCTTATCAATAATTGTATGTATGTGTCTTAGCTATGTCTAGCAACGGCAATGATTACTCTACCAGCGACTCCTCTAGCAGTGATTCTGAAGGAGAACATGAAATCGCACCACTGCCAGCTATGCCAGAAGAGGATGAAGAAAACTTCATCGTAAGCGAAGAAGTCCAAGAGCAGGCTGAGGCAGATTCAACGACGATCACTTCGGACGTCATAGCCCAAGTAGCGGTAAGGTTCGAGGATAACGGAGAGGAAGAAGTACGAGCCATGATTAACTACCACTTGCGACTATTGGAGCGCGCCTGCGCAGTAGCTAGGAGATCTATCCAGAATTGGGAATACGAGTATCTTATGGACGGAGCAAGGAACCGCATTTTCAACGGTAATAACGATGAAGCCCCACCCGAGGAAGAAGAAGCAGCTGAGGAAGAAGAACCTATGGATTGGCACAACGGAGGTTGGGGCCTCAATTTCGAGGAAGACCCCGAGGAAGACCCTAGTGAGAATGAAGAAGAAGCCGAGGAAGACGTCGACATAGATCGAGAGGAATGGGTTTACCCACCTTATGAGTGGCCCAGCAATTAGCACCATATTATTCTAGAATTTCCGCCGTATTTTTAGTGTGCCCCGGACACACTTAAATTGTCTATCTTATCTGTTTATGTCATGTCTCGATCATCATGAATTAATCGGTCTTTTTCCCTTAAGTTTTAATTATAATTTCTTTCGCACACAGAATGGTGAATACACGAGCTAATGGGAATGATCGTGACGAGATCAGTGAGCTGCGTCAAATGATGAGGATGATGGCAAGAACGGTCCAAGCTCAACAGGAAGCCATAAACCAGATGCAGAATCAGAAACCAGTAGTTGAGCCGCCACCAGCCAACTTGGAAGAATAAATCATCCACCCTGCTCCACCAATCGCTAACATGATTGTAGTCAAGGAATTCTTGAAACTAAAGCCACCAACGTTCAAAGGAGGAATGGACCCCGTCCAAGCTAACGAGTGGATCTCAGAGATGGAGAAGAACTTCCGACTCCTTCAATGTTCGGAAAGACATAAAGTCGACATCGGATCTTACCTTCTAGTGGGAGAAGCAAATCGTTGGTGGAATTTAAAGAGCGCATCAGAACCTGTCATGACTTGGGGAAAATTTCTGGAGATTTTTAAGGAGAAATTTGCACCTCGTGCCATGTTGAATACTAAGCGGATGGAGTTCGAAAATCTGAAGCAAAGGGGAGCCACCACCGTGGCCGAGTACGAAGCGGAATTCACCAACCTCGCCGAATACGCCCCGTATTTAACTACCACTGATGAGATAAAAGCCCGAAGATTTGAAGATGGACTGAGACCAGAAATACGTAGAGTTGTTCGTCCCCTCCTTCTACCATCATATGCCGACGTACTGGACAGGGCAATACTCATTGAACAAGACGTAGATGAAAGCCAGCGCTACCAAGAAAGGAAAAGACAGAACCAGAACCAAGGAAGGACCAACCCGCCCAAGAGGCCCAACTTCGGAAGAAATCAGGAGAGAAGGAACGAGGAAAGGAAGCCAGTACCGCTATGCCCATCTTGCGGGAAGCCACATTCTGGAGAATGCCGAGCAAATTCTTGCTTTGGCTGTGGTCAAAAAGGACATTTCAAAAGGGATTGCCCAAAGCTAACTGGAGCAAACATTGTGCCCATCGAAGCTCCAAGGAACAACGCCAACAACCAAGGGAACCGCAACAACAACCAACGTCAAGGGAGAGCCTTTGCACTCGTCCCAGGAGACCCTCGCAATGAAGAAGGAGTCGTAGCAGGTAGAATCCTTGTCTGCAATATTCCTACTTATACCTTATTTGACTCAGGATCCACACATTCTTTTATTTCGCTATCACATTCAGAGAAGATTTCCCAAAAACCTGAACCCTTAGGTTACGATTTGTGTATAGCCCAACCCATGAGTAGAGGTGTCCTTTGCTCTACGATCCTTAGAAATTGTGAGTCATCCATAAACGGAGCCCTATCGTTTATAGATCTTATTCCTCTGAATATGACCCATTTCGACGTTATTATTGGAATGGACTGGCTGTCCAAGTCCAACGCTAAGATTGACTGCTCTAGAAAGTCTATCACCTTTGTTGAACCCAAAGGTGGGGAGTCTGAACTCAAGGGAGAAGGAGTCATCTCACCCCCATGTTTCGTATCTGTTGCCAAAGCCCGCCGTCTTCTATAAAAAGGATGCCAAGGGTATCTCTGTAGCATCACCTCAACCGAGTAAAAGAACGCCTCAAAAGAAGACATCTCAATAGTGCGTGACTACCTTGAAGTATTTCCAGAAGACCTACCAGGAATGCCCGTTGATCGAGAAATGGAGTTCTCCATCGACCTTATGCCAGCAACGCAACCAAATTCCAAAACCCCTTACCGTATGACACCGGCAGAACTAAGAGAATTGAAAACCCAACTGCAAGAACTAATCAAGAAGAATTTTATCCGACCCAACTCATCACTGTGGGGAGCGCCAGTACTATTTGTCAAGAAGAAGGATGGAACTATGCGCCTATGCATCGATTATCGGGAGCTAAACAAAGTTACGATCAAGAACAAGTATCCCCTACCCTGCATCGACGACCTATTCGACCAACTGCAAGGAGCCCGAGTATTTTCAAAGATCGATCTATGTTCAGGATATCACCAACTCAAAGTCAAGCCAGAAGACGTTGAAAAGACTGCCTTCCGCACCCGTTACGGTCATTATGAATTCTTAGTCATGCCCTTTGGAGTAACCAATGCCCCGACAGCTTTTATGGACCTGATGAACCGAATTTTCGCCAAGTTCCTCGAAGATTTCGTGATTGTATTCATCGATGACATTCTCATCTACTCAAAAGACGAAGATCAACATGTGGAGCACCTATCTATTATCCTGCAAACCCTGAAGGAGAAGCAACTATACGCAAAGTTTAGCAAATGCGAATTTTGGCTAAAAAGTGTTCATTTCCTTGGTCACATCATCGACGAAAACGGCATCTCAGTAGACCCACAGAAGATAGAAGAAATTTTAAATTGGCCTGCACTAACATCAGTCACCGAAGTTCGAAGTTTCTTAGGACTCGCTGGATATTACCGCCGATTCATCCAGGATTTTTCAAAAGTCGCCACGCCAATGACTCAACTCACCTGCAAGAAGGAACCATTCGTATGGACAGAAGCAAGAGAAGGATGCTTCCAAGAACTGAAGAGAAGACTCACGACTGCACCCGTGCTTGCACTACCCAGTGGAGAAGAAGGATTTGCTGTCTACAGCGATGCTTCACACAAGGGACTAGGATGCGTCCTCATGCAACAAGGAAAGGTGATCGCTTATGCCTCCCGACAACTGAAGCCCCACGAGAAGAACTACCCTACGCACGACCTAGAGCTCGCAGCAGTAATCTTCGCACTCAAGATCTGGCGCCACTACCTTTATGGAGTCAACTGCGACGTTTTCACCGACCACAAAAGCTTGAAGTATGTTTTCACTCAGAAGGAGCTAAATCTCAGGCAACGAAGATGGCTAGAGCTTATGAAGGATTTCGACCTCAACATCCAGTACCATTCAGGAAAAGCAAACGTTGTAGTCAATGCCCTCAGCAGGAAGGAAGACCACCCCTACTCAGCACATCTCGCAACGATTATTGCAGAACCATCCATCATCGAAGAAATCAAAACCCTTCAAGAGAACGACCCAAAGTTGCAGAAAATCCAGGGAGACATCAAAGACCAACCAGAGAGCGAGTTCACCATACAAGAAGGCCTCCTCAAATTTCGGAACCGAATATGCGTACCCAACCTAGAAGACCTCAAACGAAAGATCATGAACGAAGGGCACAAGTCAAAATTTGCGATTCACCCCGGAAGATCGAAGATGTACCAAGATCTCAAAAGATCATACTGGTGGATGGGCATGAAGCAGGATATAGCCAACTACATCGATCGATGCCTCGAATGTCAGCAAGTCAAGGCACTACGTCAGAAACCAGCAGGACTATTTCATCCTCTGCCAATCTCTAAATGGAAGTGGGAAGATATTACCATGGACTACGTTGTAGGATTTCCTCGAACCGTCAAAGGCAACAACGCGATATGGGTAATAGTCGATCGCCTGACTAAGTCAGCTCACTTTATTCCGATCAAGAATACGTATTCAATGGATCAAATGGCAGCAACCTACCTCCGAGAGATTATCCGATTACACGGTACGCCTGTTTCAATTACATCTGATAGAGACCCCCGTTTTGTGTCTAGATTTTAGAAATCATTACAGAAAGCAATGGGAACGACGTTGAACTTCAGCACCGCCTTTCATCCCCAAACCGACGGCCAATCAGAGAGAACGATCCAGACATTAGAATACCTTCTTCGAGCATGCACTTTGGAATTTAAGGGAAGCTGGGAAGAGCACCTACCGTTAGCAGAGTTCGCCTACAACAACAGCTACCAAGCCAGCATTGTAGCGACCCGTATTTTATAAAGTATTTTCCAGAAGTTAAATTCGTATCCTTGATTTGATTAGAACCTTAAATTATTTTATCTTAAAATCCTAGTGTGATTTTAAGGTGGTTGACCCCATATGATGGTAGAAAATTTAATTACGAATCCAACGAGACTTGAATCATGTCAATCGGAGTTCGGACGAAAAAGTTACGGCCAAAACATCCTAAAACTACCCTAACCTCTCCCTATATTTCGATATGTGCAAACCCCTCCCTCTTTATATTTCGAAATATGGCCTTGTTATTTTCAATCAGAGAATGTTCCAGGAGGGTACATTTCGATATATATGGCCTTCATTTCCATTGCATTTCGAAATATTGCTTCACAAATTTTGTTCAGAGATGTTTTCATTCCGATATGCCTTGCATACATTTCGAAATGAGTGCTCACTTGAGATTGGCCTGGCAGGTGTCAC
>NMUG010005650.1:0-13018 GCA_002855965.1 Monotropa hypopitys | reverse complement strand
ACAATATACAATAAATCATATAATGACATATGACGAAAAACTTCCCTATGTTGATATATAGATATTGAAAATCATAAAAGAATTATTGATTGATTTAGTGATGAGTTAGTTACTTGTAAAACTATAACAAACTCTCAATATATTAAATAAATTTAGAATTAATATTTTACAAAGAATATTTAATTGTATGGTGATCTTGTAGGAAAAATCTAGAAAGTAAAACCAATAAACGTATGAAACAACAATCGGGAAACCAAGAACTGGAAAACAAGTACGTGATGTTGAATACCTGTGATAAACAAAATGTCCTTGAGCTTTTTTAGTTGTCCACCAGAGGTGCGAGGGGCACAAAACCAGCTAAAGGCTCCCAGGATACAATCAGCAGGACCGTAAGGTGCACCACACTTATCGGTTATCAAACTATTGTGCTTAGAACTATGGAACTCTAACTTGAAAGTGTGTAGAGAGGGCTGAGAGTGGGAGCTCGGAAGGAGATAAGGAGATGAAAATGTTCTGTATTTAAAATAGGATATCATATGCTAATATATACTCCCATGGAGAGATTGACTACATTCTCCAGCCACTGCCGGACCTTTGGTCTTTCTACAGCTGTTGCAACTCTTTTGCAGATAATGAGACTGCAGATGAAAGGTCACATGGTTGGGTCACGGGTCATGAGTTGGCTCACTTAGGTCATGGGTCTGCCTATAATTTCAAGTCCATAGAGCCCACAAAGCCAAGCTTACCCCAATTGACCCAATTAAATTTTCTATAAAATGATTGGCCCCTGGCACATTCCCACGAACCCATGAGGCACGGACCCAGAATGTTGGCATAGGCTTGGGCTCAGGCACGGGTGCGGGCACGGGCATAGGCTCAGGGTTGGGCATGGGCAGTTGGGCAGGTGACAAGAGCACGAGCGCACACATGTGTGCGCGTGTGGAAAAATATTAAAAGTGCACATCATCTTACTTTCCCCTTAGGCTTTATTGTGTTCCTTAGTCACACAATATATTAAATATACCCAACACATGACTCTCTATTTTTTAATATGAGATTGAATAATTTAATACTCACTCACCATTGAGAATATCTTACTTTGAGTGACAAATGCTCATTCATTATTTAATGGATTTTAATGTTTTTTTGTGTAGTAAACTCTCCACTAAAGAGTATTAAACCCCACTAAGAATCATCTCAAACGGTTTTATATTAATTCAATAAATATTTACCAAAATCCATAAAATATTGGTATAAAGACCAATTTTTTCAATAATTCCCACAGGAATGAAATTGCCAGAATATCCATGAATATCAAAGAAATGGACGAGACACCAAAAGACTTGGAAAGAAAGAGATAGAATTTTATGGATCAATCCTATATAGGATAGGTAGATTTTGGTTTTGAACCTTCCCTTGTGAAAGCCTATCGGATATTACTGGTTGACCACTGAACATGTAGTCTTGAAATGTTCTACCATTTTTGTAATCCGAGACAATAGACCACACACAAGACCTTTTCACACACAATTTAGTTCTCACTGTTTGTGTTCAATTTGTCCTTGAACATTTCTCCTGGTTCTGCAACTATTTTTTCGAGAATTTTGTCTTACTAAATTCTCAAAGAAACGGACCCATTTGATACTCATATAAATGATCTCTTAACTCAAGTATCTAAATACTTGGCATACCGTTGCATAACAGACATTAAGAGCATAGCTCAAATTGATTTCATTTCTACCAGTGTTTCATCATAGGAATGAGTAGGAGTGTAAACTCCTCAGTGATACCACTACATGAACATGATTTAGTTGTTCCTTTAAACATAGATCTTTGGGTCTCAATCCAATCAGGTTGGATTTCCATCAAGATATCTTATTCGTCTTATGTTTTAGGCCCATTCCCCTCGATGGTTTAGCAACTAGCTCCTGGGTTAACACATTGGTTAGAAGATCCACAATATTGTCCTTTGACTTTATATAGTCAAAAGTGACAACACTGAGAGAGAGTAATTTTCTAATGGAATTATGTCAACAATGGATGTGTCATGACTTTCCATTGTACATGTTGCTCTATGCTTTACCAATTGTAATTGACTATCACAATTTATGCAAATTGCAGGCACAAGCTTATGCCATCTCGGAATATCTTCAAGGAATTGGCAAATCCATTCTACTTCTTCTGTAGCTTTATCTAAAGCAATGAATTCCAATTCCATAGTAGATCTGCTTACAAGAGACAACTGCACCACCAAGTATAAATACATAACCACTAGTGGATTTGGAATCTTTCATATCAGAAATCCAATTTGCGTTAGTGTATCCTTCAAGTACAACTAGATATGTAGTGTAGTGAAGTCACCAATCATGGGTGTACCTCAGGTAATGGAACACCCTAGTAATGGCTTTCTAGTGATTAATCTCGGGATTATTCGTGCAATGGTTCAAATGGCTAACCGAGTAGGCTAAATACGGTCTTGTACATGTCATCAAGTATATGAGGCTTCCAATTACGCGAGAGTAATCTAATTGAGACACACTGTCATCGGTGTTCTTAGACGAATGGATTCTCAAATCAATTAGAATCCTATCCACAGTTGTATTAGACTTGTTAAACTTCTCAAGTATCTTGATAATATAGTGAGATTGTGACAATACAAGTCCATTTAGTTTCCGAGTGATTTTGACACCCAGAATGATTTTAGCAAGTCCTGTGTCATTCATGTCAAACTTTGAGTTTAACATGTTCTTAGTGGCTTTGACAATCTTGTCACTAATTGTCACACCCCGAACCACTAAGACATCCTATTGAGTCTTAAATGCTGTGAGACGCGGCTCTCAATCACCTCCAAACATTAAATTTGTTCAATTATGATAACTCACTAAAATTAAACCTCTTTGTTACATAAACAGTTCCAAATTTACTACAACTTATCAATACAATATTATTTATTTCACCAACATAACAATAAGAAAACCTTCACAACTAGTTATAACCAAAGTTTACAAAACAACTCACGCTTTCTCAAAATACTCCTTCTACCATTGTTGAAAAAAATGTTCTCAAGATTATTACAACTTCTAATTCAACAATTGTACAAACATAAAGTACCGCCTCATGTCTAATATCAGGTAACAAACCATGTAGCCTGTACTTGTATGGGATCGAATCGTCTAACATCAATGCCCAGTATCTGGATTTACAAGTGAATAAAGCACAACAAGAAACCAAAAAACTCGTTAGATATAATAAAAGTATACCAAAGTGCAAAAATAACAATGCAACAAGTAAAGAGAGACATGTGGTATAACAATATGTGGCATACACTTCATTATTCACTGTCTCTTTACTTATCCATGTTTTAGTTCTTCCAAGGCATCAATTGCCTTTCGATGGTTACTCAATGGCATTGTTCTGTCACATTGGATGTGCCAGAGTCCAACCATTTATGGTCCCATCTAGCAATTGCGTCCATTTGCAATCGAAGATAACATCCCAACAAAATCTCGGTGACCAGTAGTCTCAATGACTAGAATCTTTAATTTATTTTCACACTCTCGATGACCAGCTTTTATTTAATTATTATTTCACATCTCGATGGCCAGCTATCTTTATTCCTTAGACTCAGTGTTTACAATGATTTTATTTTATCTCATTGTCCAAGAAATTCATAAGGGAAAAAATTAATCATGCTTTTCTAGAAAGTAACAAGTGAAGACATATTGTAAAGGTAAAGCAATAATCATGTCCAACATATAGAGAGAGGTATAAACAACAACCCATCACATTTGATATGCTAAAACTCATAATTAACAAACTTACCAAACTAGTTTACCAATTTATCTTTGCTTTCTAGAAGCCTCAGGTGCAATGGCTTCATTCCCTAAAATCACCTATGAATAATTAGAAATAAGGTAATTATTTCTAAAGTTTAACTTAATATTATACTTAAACCACTCTTCCAATGTTCCTTACGGTTTGTTTGAGGTCACCCTAAACTTCTCTTTTTAATCGCAAATCAACCCTAAATGAATCCTCATAATCCCTTAAATACCTTAGGAATCACCCTTAGAAAATTAAAAATTTTCTCCTTAATGCAGTCGTCAATGGAAGATGGCGGCTGCAAAGGAATAGGGTAAATACAAGGATGTATTTCTTCTACGAACTTGTTGATTCAAAAGAATACCAAGTCAATAGGCATCAATCGATCGTTGATTCGAAGCGATTACCGAAAGAGTGGGAAGAAAGTGCATGAATTGCACTATAGGGTTTTCATTCAATCCAAGATGCCCATTACAATAATAACAAGAGTTTAAATAGGCTACTATACAACTCTAGGCCCGGGAAAAACCGGGTACCAACTCGGGCTAAAAGAAAAGAAAAACAAAATAGTCCAAAATAAAAGCCCAGCACAGAAAATGGGCCCACAGCTACTGTTAGAAACATTTTTTGACCACTTCCCCAACTCGAATACGGCAAAGCCATATTCCAGTGTGTGCGTCTTCTCGATACCTTTCCAACGATATATTATGATTAAAAATCTGAGTTATACAGAGAAAGTTATGTCTGTTTTACCAATAGCCCGTGTATAGCGACACCCACGGGTCTCCAAATAATCAGCAGCAATGCTATCGGCATCACTACTCTAGACGGTATGGGGCTGGTACCGGACCGGTATTGTAACACTCGTCTTAGAAAATTCGTTTGGAATGTAATTAATTGCAAGTTTATTTAAACTTTTAGTTAAAAAATATGGATTATCTTGTCAAAATGATCTATTTGAGTTGATCAGAATGTATGGTAGGGAAACTATTAGAAATAAGGTTAAAGATATGTTAAAAGGGATTTGAAATGAGTTATAAGTATTGGCTTTAGTGGCTAGAAAATTGCCTAAGACATACCCATATATCGATATGTAGGTATTAGAGAAAATCCCTATATTGAAATGTGTACCATCTATATTCTGGTGTTTGAGCCTAAGAAAAACTTATATATCAATATGTGTTAGGATTGGGGAAGTCCACATATCGAAATATATAGAGTCCTCTCTAGTTCTTGTCTAAGGAAGGAATTTCATACCGAAATGTGGTTATGAACACATATCAATATGTGCGATCATGCGGTGATCATATATCGATATGTGATATGTTAATCAATTGATATGTGCTAAAATAGGTCTCTAGAGTTTGGCTGGGAGGAATTAACATATATCAATATGTGCAAATGCACATATCGATATATGACATGGCTGATGGGAATAGGTACGTGTTAACTCTATATCGAAATAATTAAGAAGTGAGTGTATATCAAAATGTAATCAAGCATATATCGATATAAGAGGAATTAAGCCATATGTTGATAATACATAGAACTATGGGTTTTGTTTGTATCTTCAAACCCAACTAACTCTCAATTTATGGAGGTCAATCACAACTTCGTGAACTCATAAGAAAAGAAAACATCATAGAGAGAAAGAGGAAGAGGAATCGAGAGTTAGAGAAGGGGTTACACTGAGAAATTTCTCCGGATTTTGCTTGGAAAATCAAGAG
Source organism: Monotropa hypopitys (assembly GCA_002855965.1). NCBI lineage: Eukaryota > Viridiplantae > Streptophyta > Magnoliopsida > Ericales > Ericaceae > Monotropa > Monotropa hypopitys. Next base: position 7,469 of record NMUG010005650.1, on the reverse strand, counting down.
GAATTTATTTAATTGGATAAGGATAAGCCTACTCTATTTTTGGTTGTATAAAGTGTGCTTGACTGTTGGACTTATGTGGGGGATTTAATTTAGAATTCTGGGTTTAGTACAATTTCATAATTGAAACTGAGTTTAATTGAAAAATGGGTTTGTGTGAGTGTCCTTGACAAAATTAATGAATTAGTTAGTTTAAAAGGTGTTAGGATGTTTATATTTGAGTGAAAATGAGTTGAATTTGTAATTAGAGTTTCGGATTTTTGGAAAATAGAGGTTGAAGATGATGAATAGTGATTGGGTTTTTGGGTTTTTGTATTAACAATGTCACATACTGGTATGTAGATTAGCCACATATCGATATGTGTAGTCGGTGTAGTCAATTGAAATGCAAATTCTGTGTGATCAATCAGTATGTAGATTAAAGGAGTCACATATCGATATGTGTCATATATTGAAATGGCAGTATTGAACGTATATCGATATATGAACGATAGGGAAAACAATTGATATGTTATCGAAATGGGATATTTCGATGGGTGAACAGAGGAGACACAGATCGATATTTGGTGATGCGCATACCGATATGTGTGTGTTGTTGGGAATTTTGGTAGTTAAGGGGAAAGTTAAAAATTAAATAAAATAAAACTAAAATAAAATAGAAATGAATGAAAATAGACAAAATAAAGGAAAATATAAGAAAATAAATAAAGTAAGCATTAATTATAGATTTCAATTGTTTCATTTATGCCTTTACTTTATGTTCAATTTATATTTTTTCTCCGTTATTGACATTTTCAGCTTGGACAGGTAGGGAAGCTAGTGGTGTCGGATCCTCAAAGAAATAGGGTGATCAAGTTCGGTGCAAAGAACCACTGTGAGTATGTTAGTTATGATTTAATTCAAGCATTTGAAATTTTATGTGTGAATGTAGACTGGGAAAACACTTCTGTAGTCAAGAGACTGTGAATTGTGGTCGTTTGGTCACGGGCGCACGCGCTAAAGCACCCTAATGATATGCTTAGTTATGGGTGTGTTCCTATGTATTCCTATACAACTACTTATGTGATGTTCATAGTAGTTTTCTTTTTCTTAAATTACTATATAACTTACATATTTCTGTGTTTCCCAATCTTTGGATGTCACATATCCGGATAGAGATGAAAGATGATGGTCCATTACTAGTTTGGGGGAGTCTAACATGGGATGACGTAGTTAGGGCTCACTTGATCTCAACGCATATACACTATAGGTTGTACTAGATTGGGACGTTCGTATTTATGCTTTTGTTTGACTCGTCATATCATAATAAAGGTTATATTTTAGTTGTTAATGTTAAATTACTTCCGTTGTTGTTAAATTGTCTTTTGTGACAATGAGAATGTTGTGTGATTTCCTTGGCTTAATAAAATCTTTTTAGGAGCATGATTAGAGGAAAGTAGGAGAATAAACAAAGTAAATAAATTAGTCACATAATGACTTAAATTGAACAAATAATCATGCTTGAACATCACATCCCCTGCCCGGTGCAGCCTTGTTGGAGCATGGTGGCTGGGGCATGGCTGAATAGGGTGGTATCAGAGCTATAGGTTATCTAGTATCTAAAATATGAGTGGTGTATAGGTCATATTAGGACTATGTGATAGGAAATGCGCTTGATGTAAATGTTATTGAATGTATTTCTATGTGGCCTACTGAAATATGATCAGGAATTAGCAATAGAAGGAGGAGGTGGAAATCAACCAGGAGATACAACTTCAAGGGTTACTGAAGCTGAGGGTACTTTGCATCCAGCTGGGGGATCAGAGATGGATCATTTGTTAGCTGCAATAGCCAGAGATAGGGAATTGCATTCATCGTATTTCTAATGGCAAAGGGAATAGAGTACAGGTTCTGGGGTAGCTACTTCAATGCTAGAAAGGTTCAAAAAATTGTTTCTGATTGAATTTGAGAGAACAAATAATCCATCAGAAGCGGAAGAATGGCTCAAAGGTGTTCCAAGGGTATTGGATGCTATGAGGGTTAACAATGCACAAAAAGTTGCGTTAACAACATTTAGTTTGAAAGGCAGTGCTAGAAATTGGTGGGAAGCCACGAAGCGACAACTAATGGTTCCAATACCGGGAACTATTCCTACAGAGGTATATGAGATAACTTGGGATAGATTTGTGAAGGACTTTCTCTTTTAACAGAGGGGGAAGCGCGATCAGTACTACCCATTGATTTATTGGTATACACAGGAATCCACATTTATGAAATTGGAGCAGGGGAATATGTCTGTTGTAGATTACGAAGCATTGTTTACAGAATTGTCATGGTATGCTCCGGACACGGTGAATTCTAAAGATAAGAAATGTCGAAGGTTTAAGGAAGGGCTGAATTCTTAGAACTGAGAATACAATTGAAAGATCTTCTAGATAAAGGGTTTATTTGACCTAGTATTTTTCTTTGGGGTGATCCAGTTTTATTTGTGGAAAAAGAAGATGGAACAATGTGTATGTCTATAGACTATAGACAACTGAACAAAGTGACCATATGGAATAAATATCCTCTACCTAGGATCGACGATTTGTTTGATTAACTAAATGGAAACTCTGTATGTTCTAAATTTGATTTAAGGTCCGGATATTAGCAACTAAAAATGAGGTACAATGATGTATCAAAGACCGCGTTCAGAACTAGGTATGGGAATTACAAGTTTTGGGTTCTACCATTTGGGTTGATTAATGCACCATTTGTATTTATGGATCTAATAAGCCATGTTTTCCAACCGTATCTAAACACATCTGTGATAGTATTCATTGATAATATTCTGATTTATTTGAAGTCCGTAGAAGAGCATGAACATCTTAAGATTGTTTTGCAAACTTTACGAGAGAAACAATTATATTGAAAGTTTATTAATTGTGAATTCTGGTTAAATCAAGTTGTTTTTCTGGGGCATGTTGTTTATCGAGAAGGGACTAGTATTGATCCGAAAAAGGTAGATGCAATATTGAGTTGGGAGAGGTCGACCAGTGTGTCTGAGATCCGTAGTTTTCTAGGTTTACTTGGGTATTACCATAGATTTATTTAGGGATTCTGTTCAATAGCATTACCGATGACTAAGTTAATCCGAAAAGAGGTTAAATTTATGTGGTCTGACGACTGTGAAAAGAGTTTTGAAACTTTGAAACTAAAGTTAGTAACGGAACCTGTTTTATCTATACTTGAGGGAACCGAAGACTTTGTAATTTACAATGATGTGTTTTTACAAGGGCTAGGATGTGTACTTATGCAACGGAGAAAGATAACCGCGTACATTTCTACACAACTAAATCCACACGAATTGAATTATCTGACAAATGATTTGGAACTAGCTACAGTAGCATTTGCTTTAAAATTGTGGTGACACTATTTATATGGAGTAACCTATAAAATTGACACCGATCATCAGAGTTTAAAGTATCTTTTCACATAGAAAGAACTGAATTTGAGATAGCGTAGATGGATCGAAATAATAACAGACTATAATTGTACGCGGTTGCTGATGCCTTGAGTCGGAAAATAGTGGGTAGCTTATCTTGTCTCCGATGTGCTAAAATTGAGAATTTTTGCATAATGAAGAAATTGGGTGTTGTGTTATTATTGAATCATTCTAATGTTTTATTGGTTTGGTTTTGTATGTGACCATTGTATATTGATTGTATTTGTGAGGGACAACAAAATGATGAAACATTGTTGGCATTGAGGCAACGAGTAGAATATAGAGAAATTACTAAATTCAAAATTTGAGAAGATGGTGTACTTATGTTTGGAAATAGATTTGTGTGTCCCAGGAGATAACAAACTAAAACAGGAAATTTTAGAAGAAACATATGGGTCTGTATATGCAATGCATCCAAGCAGTACCAAGCTATATCGAAACTTGCGGGAGAATTTCTGGTAGAAGGGTATGAAAAGAGATGTAGCTGATTTTATGGCTAAGTGTGTTACGTGTCAATCAGTAAAGACTGGACATCAAAGGCCAATGGGGTTGCTACAGAATCTGTCGATACCAGAATGGAAATGGAAACACATAACGATGGATTTCATTGTGGGTTTGTCGCATTCTAAAACGGGGAATGATTCTATTTGGGTAATTTTTGACCGTCTGACAAAGTCATCATATTTGTTAGTGGTGAAGACTACTTATAGCGTGGATAAATATGCACAGATTTACGTTGATGAGATTATGTGTTTGCACAGTATGTCGGTATCCATTGTAAGTGACAGGGATCTGAAATTCACGTCAAGGTTTTGGGTAAGTCTGCAATATGCATTGGGTAAAACTTTGAAATTCAGTACAATATTTTATCCACAGACAAATGGCCAGTCAGATCATATTATCCAGGTGTTAGAAGATATACTTCGGGCTTGCATTCTAGATTTTGTTAGAAGTTGGGATACGTATCTGCTATTGATGGAATTTGCATACAATAACAGTTTCCATAGTAGTATTGGTATGGTTACTTACGAAGATTTGTATGTCTAAAGATGTAGATCTCCTATTTGTTGAGATGACATTGGTGAGTGATAGTTGTTGGGTCCAGAATTGGTACAGATGACAACTGATGGAGTTAGATCTATCCGAGAACATTTGAAAGTGGCACAGAGTCGACAAAAGAGTTATGTGTACAACCGGAGATGGGATTTGAAATTTGAAGTGGGTGATTATATTTTTATCTGGGTATCACATGGAAAGGGTTTATGCGCTTTCGAGGGAAAGTTAAGCTAGCACCACGTTTTATTGGGCCATATGAAATAGTGGAAAGAGTTGGGGAAACGACATATCGCTTAGCATTGATGGTGGAATTATCATGGTTTCATAAGATCTTTCACATTTCGATGCTTCGTAAGTTTATTGGGGATACCTATTGTATTCTGGAATCGGTGTCGGCAGAGTTGAATGAGAATCTAACTTATGAATAGAAGTCAGTCAGAATTGTTGACAGAAAAAAGCAAAAAATGCATTCAAGGGTAGTACCATGGGTTAAGGTATTATGGCAGCATCACGGGATTGGCGAAGCTACATGGGAAGGAGAAGAAATTATGACATCTCAGTATCCGTCTCTTCGAGACAGATATTTTAAATTTTGAGGGTAAAATTTTCTAAGTGGGGGAGAGTTGTAATACTCATCCTAGAAAATTCATTTGCAATTTAATTTATTGCAAGTTTATTTAAGCTTTTAGTTTAAACAATGTGGATTATCTTGTCAAAATGATCTATTTGAGTTGATCAGGATGTGAGGTACGGGAACCATTAGAAATAAGTTTGAAGATGTGTTAAGAGGTATTTGAAACGAGTTAGAAGTATTGGCTTTAGTGGCTGGAAAATTGCCTTAAACATACCCATATATCGATATGTAGGTATTAGAGAAAATCTTTATATCAAAATGTGTACCATCTACATTCTGGTTTTTGGGCCTAAGAAAAACTTATATATCGATATGTGTTAGGATTGGGGAAGTCCACATATCAAAATACATAGAGTCTGCTCTCTAGTTTTTGTCTAAGGAAGGAATTTCATACTAAAATGTGGTTATGAACACATATCAATATGTGTGATCATGCGGTGATCACATACCGATATGTGATATGTTAATCAATTGATATGTGCTAAAATAGGTCTCTGGAGTTTGGTTGGGAGGAATTGACACATACCAATATGTGCAAGTGCACATATCGATATGTGACATGGTTGTTGGGAATAGGTATGTGTTAACTCTATATCGAAATAGTTAAGAAGTGAGTGTATATCAAAATATAATCAAGCATATATCGATATAAGAGGAATTAAGCCAGATGTTGATAATACATGGAACGATAGGTTTTGTTTATATCTTCAAACCCAACTAACTCTGAAACGGTGGAGGTCAATCACAACTTCGAGAACTCATAATAAAAGAAACATCATAGAGAAAAAGAGGAAGAGGAATCGAGAGTGAGAGAAGGGGTTACACTAAGCAATTTCTCGGGATTTTGATTGAGAAATCAAGAGGAATTTATTTAATCGAGTAAGGATAAGCCTACTCTGTTTTTGGTTGTATAAAGTGTGCTTGATTGTTGGACTTATGTGGGGGGTTTAATTTAGAATTCTGGGTTTCGTACAATTTCATAATTGAAACTGAATTTAATTGAAAAATGGGTTTGTGTGAGTGTTCTTGACAAAATTATTGAATTAGTTAGTTTAAAAGGTGTTAGGATGTATATGTTTGAGTGAAAATGCTCTTTATTATTTTATTCATTTGAATATGTAATTAGAGTTTCAGATTTTTAGAAAAATTGAGATTGAAGATGATGAACAATGATTGGGTTTCTGGGTTTTTGTATTAACATTGTCACATACTGATATGTAGATTAGCCACATTTCGATATGTGTAGTCAGTGTAATCAATCAAAATACAAAGTTTGTGTGATCAATCGATATGTAGATTAAAGGAGTCACATGTCGATATGTGTCATATATCGAAATGGCAGTGTATCGATATATGAACGATAGGGGAACAAATCGATATGTAATCGAAATGGGGTATTTCGAAGGGTAAACAGAGGATACACATACCGATATGCGGTGATGGGTATAGGGAGTTAAGGGGAAGTCAAAATTAAATTAAACAAAATTAAAATAAAATAGAAATTAATAGAAATAGACAAAATAAAGGAAAATAGAAGGAAATGAATAGTAAGCGTTAATTATGGATTTCAATTGTTTTATTTATGCCTTTACTTTATGTTAAAGCTATATTTTATCTATATTATTGACATTTTCATCTTGGACAGGTGGGGAAGCTAGCGGTGTCGAACTCTCAAAGAAATAGGGTGATCGACTTTGATGCAAAGAACCACTATGAGTTGTTAGTTATGCTTTAATTTAAGCATTTAAAAATTTATGTGTGAATGTGGACTGGGGAACACCTGTGTAGTCAAGAGACTATGAATTGTAGTTGTGTGGTCATGGGCGGACGCGTCAAAGCACCCTAATGATGTGCTTAGTTGTGGATGTGTTCCTATTACAATTTCTTATGTGATGTTTATAATAGTTTTGTTTTCCTTAAATTACCATATAACTTACATATTCCTGTGTTTCCCAATCTTTGGATGTTACAGATATGGATAGAGATGAGAGATGATGGTACATTACTAGTTCGGGGAAGTCTAACATTGGATGACATAGTTAGGGCTCACTTGATCTCAGTGCATGTACACTATAGGTTGTACTAGATTGGGATGTTTGTATTTATGTTTTTTTGACTGAGGATGTTGTAATAAAGGTTATGTTTTAGTTGTTAATATAAAATTACTTCCACTATTGTTAAATTGTCTCTTTGTGACAATGAGAATGTTGTATGATTTCCTTGGCTTAATAAAATTTTGTAGGAGCATGATTGGAGAAAAGTATGAGAACAAACAAAGTAAATAAATTAGTCACAGAATAACTTAGATTGAATGGATAA
>NMUG010005649.1:0-13018 GCA_002855965.1 Monotropa hypopitys | reverse complement strand
TTGGTAAATCATTGCCTGGTTGGGATTGATCTAGTCTCTCGAGTGCGTATCTTCTTGATTTTGTTGAAGGACTTTGGTGCGATCTACTCTATCGGAATTGAGGTTAGCGGTGATGGCTAGATGTGTCGACCCTACTTAGCCTATTGAGTGTAACGTTCCTTGAGTAGAGGATGTCTTGGTGTAGCAAGACCTCGTTATGATAGAGATGTGGGCATAGAAGATTTTGGGTTGGTAGGCCTCTCATGTGATTTGTGCCTAGTTGTTGGTACAGTGAGGTGTAGCTTGCGTTGATAGTGTCTTACTCTTGCTCGGATGTTAGAGTTACCTTGGTGTTGTGACTTGAGGTTGTTTGAGATTGGCATGATGCTTTGAGGCATCAAGATTATTATGGCAAGCAGTTAGAACCTTATTAGTACTTGTTGGAAATCGAGATGTCCTTGGATAATTGTGGACTTAGTTGTGTTCTAACCTATGATGTGTCTTGTTGACAATCCCATTTTGGGGTGTTGTAGAAATCGGGATCTTGACTTTCCTTTAAGGTTCTAGTACGAGTTGTAGCGCGGCGAAAGCCTTCTTTCAGAAAGCAATGAATAAGCCATGGAAGAAAAACTTGGGAGATAGTTAGTTGATGAAGTGATCATTGGGGTTCTTAGACCGTAGATGGCCTTAGGACGGGTCATCACTTTCCGTATTCCATTGGGTGGCTAAATTTGAAGTATCATCCCTGGTCTAAGTGGAGTCGATAGGACTCTTGGAGCGTTTGAAGTGATAGTGTGGTTGGAGCCATCTTGTAGATTTTCTTGGAGTGACCTTAGGGTTCCTTATCATATTGGGGTGATAGTCTTGTTTGGGTAAGTAGAGCGGTGAGATCTCTTGAGGACTAGAGGTTTGGATGCGAGTTTTGGTACAAAATTTTGGTCCAGAGAATGGATGCGTGTTGGATTTGTGATGTTTGAAAGTGGGAAGTGTGATCCGGTATATTGGGACAGTGAGCGCTTAGTTCTAGAACTGGTAAAGTTGATGCATTAGTGTATTCGATAGTCTCTTGGGAGATGATTTGAGACCGTTGGTGACTACTCCCTAGTCTTGGATCACAGTTGTATAAGGTGATTCGTGGAGTAGTGGGTTCTTCTCCCTGGAGTATTGGTCTCGGGATATCATTGACCGCTTGTTGTTCTTAGCGCACCTACCCTCACCCAATTCCCTTTGTGTTGGATTGGTAAGTGGAAACCATCCATTCATTGTTCCTTATCTCTCCCATTTTTGTAAACGTTTGGGAGCGAAAGGTAGTCTCTCTATCCATTCTCGTTTGGATCCATGTCTGCCAGTGTTGGTGTTTACCCAATTTGAGTTAGGATACCTGATTCCTTAGTGATGCGTAAGTGATTCGCTCATTTTCTCTGTTTGGCATGATCGTAATCGTCTTGGGTTACACTAGCGTCTGTTGACCATTGTGGAAGCAACAAATTGTTTGGAAAGTTTTTCTGACTCCTCATCTCAGAGTCTTGATGTTGTTCTCGTCCTTCTCTACATTTTTGTAGATGGTTCACAGGACATTTGTAGTGGTGGCACTTGCTAGAGTTGCCTTGCATCAGTCGCCTCGCGCGCAGAAGTCTATCTATCTTGTCATGTTCCCATTCTTCTCGGGACTGTCACCTAGTTTCTCGCACTCTCGATGTGTACTTGGTATTCTCATGGATGTTCGTTGTTCCTGTATCTATGTACAAAATCCGACTTATTGTCGTCTCTCTTGACGCCTTGCCTTTTTGTGCTTGGGAATTCCTTTTTGTGATGGTGTCACTTGTTGGAGCTTGTTTGAGAGTGTGTGGGGTGTTGGATAATGGGTTAGTAAAGTTTGTTTTGTGGCTTAGCCGGTAAGGTGATGTTGCATTCATATTGTGCAGTTGCGTTGAGAGTGTTTGGGTAGAATTGTGTCTCCTTTGGGTCGACTGCACCGACTTAGCTATATATAAATTTTGTGACCGGGTGTGTGTAGTCCATATTATGTGGTGTAGAAATGACTGTGGAGGATTGTTTTGAGAAGGCGGTTGGCCAGCGCATCTCAAATCAAACTTCATAAGTCATTCTTGTACTGCACTAGGTGGGTGTGCGGGTTTGTGTGTGTGAGTTTTGGAGTCTTGACCTTTGGCTCAGTGATTTGTAGTTGCCTAGAGTGTATTGGGTGACGAGATAGTTGTGACCATTCTTGTAGTTGCGTAGTCATGTCTTTTTTATTTTTGTCAAGTTCAAAAAAAATCCTCATCCGGAACCGTTGGAGTAGTGCAGTGTATAGACACCATGTCTAAACCTATCCTAGATGAGCCACAAAAGTTCTTATCCCTTCTCATGGTCGATGTTCAAGCATGTCTGCTCATCAAGAAGTTTCTTTGCCTCGTAGTTGACTTATCGTTAGCTCTATCAGAGTATCCGTATCCTATTGGAGCATTCGTGTCGTATCAGAGTGGCATAGCGGAAGCATGATGTTTTCTTCTTCTCGGTGGATTCTTTTTCCTTGATGTAGCATTTCCGGGTGCATATGCACGTCATCCTACCGTATCCCTTGTTTTGGGTACCTCTTGGTGTCGGCGTGTCTTTAGCGTGTCGGCGTGTCTTTAGCGTGTCCTTGGCGTGTCGGTATGTCTTCGGTGTGTCCTTAGCGTGTTGGCGTGTCTTCGGCGTGTCCTCGGTGTGTCAGTGTATCTGCCATGCGAGTTTGTTTTTGGCCGAGTTATTCCTTTCGATGGTGCAAGTTCTTGGGTTTCCCTCATCGATGTTTCGAGTGCTTGAGGTCTTATCTGTGGCGTTGGATGTTGTTGTTGCGAGTTTTGGGAGGTAACCTATCTGTTTTTTGGAGTTCGGAGAAACGTTCAAAGTGGTTCGACTTATTGAGAATTCCTTTTCTTGTCATAGTATCTTGATTCGTTGACCCTAGAAATTTCAAGAACGAAATTTTTGTAAGGGGGTAGTTTGTCATACTCTGGAAATTTTAATTAGTTTTCTTATAATTTCTTTGGGATTTATATTCCATCTAGTGGAATTCCTTTTTGTTTATACTCGAAGATTTGGTGAACTAGGCCTTCTCGGGACCAATATTTTATGATTAAAGATGTTTAGGAGATCCGGAAATGGATCTTGTAGTATTTGTCAATGATCAGGTGATTGCCACGTCATTCGACAATCACATAATCTTATTCAAAACAAATCTTCTTCTCTTTTCCATCCTTGTTCATATATCGAAATGTGGATATCCCCTATTCCCATTCTATTTTGATATAGGAAGGCCTTTGGTAGCCTTTGCTTTGGCCATATTTCGATATGTAGTCATTGTCCCTTGTGCCTTATTTTGATATAGCATAGGGTCTGTTGGACAAATGTACTCTTGCATTTCGATATGAGGTTTCCTTGCCTCTCCTTCATTTCGATATACAGATTCCTCTTCCTCTTGTATATCAAAATGCAAGGCATTTCGATATGTGCTTGTCCGTAACAATTGATCTTTCCCAAGCGTAGGAAATACAAGTGTCGCGTGTAGCAAGATATCGATAAATACCGAGTCGAATCCACAGGGAATGGGCTATTGCAATTTTTTAAGTCTTCTTGTGTGAAAGTAAAGGAAAAAGGAAGAAAAACAAGTAATCTTTGTGATATGATTTGAGTTTAAGACTAAGGCTTAGATTGTGAACTATGTATGTAAATGGTTGGATTCTTAGGCTTCAACACTAATCCTTCTATAGATACAAATTCCTCTTCTCCTTAGATTTCTCAACTTAATCCAAGAGTTAGGGTTTGGATCTCTAAGTAATTCCAATAGTGCAATGAGTATATTACTCCTAAGCATTAGATGTGCTAAGTATGACTTGTCTACATCTAATCAAAACAGTGAATATATTCATCCATTCTTGAATATTGAAAATTCACAAAACCCTAGCTTTTGGTTAAGCAAGAACAACATGCATACATGGAGAAATGTGTATCTATAGTTAGATTAGGATTTAGAACCCTCAAATCCAACCCTAGAAATTTAGCTAAACATAACTACGAGTAGATCTAGAACAACAAGTAAATCGAACATCATCTTTGCATAAAACTTGAATCTAAGGAATTACAAAAGTAAAATGTGAGCACTTACCTAATGAAGAACAATGAACATAAGAACATGTAAGAAATTTGAAAGTAATCTTCTAAATCAACTAGCAAATCCATCCTTCAATCTTCAATCTTCACCTACAATCTCTCTATCTCTCTCTAAAATCTCTCTAGAACCTAATTACATGAATAGTAAGAATGAGGATCCCCTAGGAGGAAGTCAAAGCTTCCTTATATACTAGGGTACTTAAAAATTTACAAAAATGCCATTTTAGGTCGGTTCCCAACTAAAATTCCCGCTCAAACTCATTTTGGATCGAAGTCTGCAGAAAAATCTGCGCATACCCGGTACAGCGACCGGTTGGTGAAGTGCCCCAACCGGTTGAGAAGTGTATACATCGCTAGTACTTTTTAAATCGCCAAGACATGAACCGGTTGGAAAGGTGCCTCGACTGGTTGAGAAGTCATATGTCCGCTAAAGCTTCAATCCGCAACCGGTTGGAACGGTTCCCGCGATCGGTCGGGACTGGTTCTGTTGGTCTTCTGATCCTCTTTGCATCAACTCACCAACCGGTTGGTAAAGGTCATGGGAACCGGTTGGGACTGGTTCAACCGGTTGGGAAATAACCTCCGACTGGTTTCCATGTGTTCTGTTGGGACTTCATCTTCCTTGCTCAAGATTAAAATTCAAGGCCAAGGCAACTGGTTGGGAATGAGCCTCCAACCGGTTGGGATGTGTTCTGCTCGAAATCTAATTTTTCTTCTTCATCCTTGATTGTTTCCTCCACTTCTCTTGGCATCCTTTTGTTGATCTTTTATCACTTGGGAATGTCAATGCTTGGCATCCTTGTCTTCTTTACCTTAACGTCCCTTTGCAAATCCTACAAGAATTTAACTACAAAACAAAGCTTGCAAAACATAAGAATTGAACCATTTATTTACAATCTAACAACTATCACTACTTATTCAAATTCTTATTAAAATGGACTAAAACTAACATAATTAATGCTAAAGACCATGAAATTAGGGACTATAATTGGTACAATTAAGTACCAATCACACCCCCCAACTTGGATTTTGCTAGTACCTAGCAAATCTTTATTTAAAACAAAAACAAGAAATGAAATTAACTACAGATAGTTCCTTTAAACCCCAAGGCAGCCCCGGTAGGACGAGTTATGGTCTTGTGAGGGTTTTTAGCGGTGCTAACCCACAAAACACTTTATTTTTGACAAGAAAATAAAATTTGTTTTAATTATCATCATGTAGAAAGACTAAGTATTTTGAATGAACTTGATGTTAAAGTGTCATACTCAAACAATCTATCTCTCTAGGCAATTGGTGCTAACTATTTCAAATTGAGCCTTGATTCCAAACCTCTCCGTTGATCTCTCTCAAGAACAATCACTCAAATGACTTTACGGTGGAGGGTTAGGAACCATCCTCGGAATGCTAAGAAAAATAGATAAAACGATGATTTTCTAAAGGAGAAATTTCAATAACTCATCGCTTTGATCAACAAAACATCATGCATTCATCATTAATAGTAATCCCCATAAACAATATACTAAAACAAAAATTCCAAAATCAAAGTGGTCTTTTTGGCTTATAACATGATATGGTAAGAAGTGCATGATAAAATGAATGGTGGAGTCAAAATAAGCTAGGTCACTACCCAAGCCACCATCCATTCTACTCTCAAAACAACACAAAACAAAAAACTGAAAACCCAAAATAAAGTCACTCAGGCATCCCCATGGTCCTGCTCGTCTCTGCCACTCCTCCTCATCTATAGCAAGGTCTCATCCATATGCCTCTCCCATGTCTCTCTCCTCAAAACCTCTGCATTGAATCGGGTGCTCCAATCTGTTTCCCCAACAGCTCTCCTCGACATCTCTGCATCAAAGTAAGATCTATCCTTTACCATCCCTCTCTCAATCCTCGATAATGTCTCTAATATCTGGTCTGATGAAGCATAGGAAGGCCCAGTAGTAGATATAGTAGAAGCAGAAGGGATGTCAGCTGGAGGTATGTTAGTAGGTGCAGGAGGATGTGGAACAAGTGGTGAAGCTGGTGGGGATACAGGTGGGGGAATGTGTCTAGCTCTAGAGGCATGTTGCCCCTCACTCCTTTTTAGCGTGACATAGTTTATGGGACCGAGTGGAGGTGACAAAACAACCTCTTTCTGAGCTGGCCTTACCCCAGCATCAATACAAAAAGTGGTGATCATACAGGCATATGACAAACTGGCAGTGCTTCCACTAATATTCAGGAAATCCACAATACACTGCCATATCAACAAAGCAACATCAATAACTACTCCCCTCCCCAACTCGTAGGCAAGCTGCACAACATCCTCTCTAGGGGGTTTCTGGGCACCCTTTGGTAATAGGTTATAATGTATGATTTTATTCAATAACACATAACACCCTTGCAACATGCCTTGGGTGAAAAACCCCTTCCTTCGATACTCCTCCAAATCCTTGCAAACAAGCCTTGCCAAATCTACGCCCGTCGGTGGAACATACCCCTCTCTAGGGTAGGTAATATGATCGGGGGTAGGTCGGGCACAACCCAAATACTCTACAATCGAGTCAGGAGTCACAAATACCAACTTGTTCTTCACTTTTGCTTTTATCTTCTCCTCATTCTCCTCTTTTTCCGCTGTAACATAAAATTCTCGAACAAAAGAGGGAATATAGCCACGAACTTCTTCGAACCAAATCACCAAACCCATGTCATAGAGACTCCCATAAACCTTATTCAGATCGTACCTCATACTATAGTAATGTGCCGGAATAGGTTGGGGTAGTTTGATGATTTGTCTCTCATAGAGGATACTTTTGGCTGCTACTATCTCATTCCAAGCTTTTTTATTTGACCTCCCTTTCTTGCGAGAAGACGATGCCTCGCTCTGTTGAGGTTGAGGTGGTGGTGGTTCAGGTATTGGTTCTTCGATTGGTGGTGGTATTGGCCATTGGAATACATTCCTCCTTTCAAGATTTGGATCCACCAAGTTTCTAGGTCTTCGTTGACGATAGAATCCTCTGCAGTCATCTAAACTCCTTTTTTCCATGTTACTTTCCCAAAAAATCCAAAAAAATTTCTAACTCTGGGATTTCAGCAGACTACACTCCAATCGGTTGGGAGTGATGTCCAACTGGTCGCGATGTCAGGCGCGAGTGGTACAGTGACAAGGTATGGGAAAACTTTGGTTATCAACCAATCAACACATCACCAGCACTACTTCACTTCTTTAATACTACAGAGCACAGAAACCGAGTTCTCCCCTAAAAACTTCTCCCAAAAATTTCTTCAATTTCTCCTTATACTTTCCCCAAAACCAAGAACCCTAATCTTTGAATGAGATTTGAATTTACCTGAGAGATATGGTGAATGATCCTTTGATTTTGGGAGGAGAATCTCGGTAAGGTGGAGAGAAGTTTAGAAGGGAAAAAAGAGATGGCGTGATGGTAAGATGTTTGCCCCAAAATGCTCCAGAGCTCCAATCGGTCGGGAGAAGATACTGTGTAAGTTTGCTTTTCCCGCCCTTATTTATAACCCCTTTTTTTAAACTTTAAAGAAGTCGCGACCGGTCGAGAAATTTTTCCAACCGGTTGGTAGGTTCTGCTGGTTTTGGAAAAATCATGGAAATGCTGAACCGGTTGAGGTGGATACCAACCGGTTGGTGCAATGGTTTGAAAATTTATGGTGGATATCCCAACCGGTTGGGAATGACATGGTGACCGGCTGGGAAGGCTTCTGCTTAGATTTGAACTTTTTCAAAATTCCAACCTTCAACTCCAAAACTCCTTCAAACATCCTCCACAACTCTATTTAGGTCCAACCTTCCTAGGAGTGGCTCCTTGATGTCCCTTGAACATGGGAATGACAACCCACCCATTGTTTTGGTTCTCCTAAGTGTTTATTCAAGAAATGGGTGACCCAAAGACTAAAATCAAATGATTTGACACAGTTAAAGTTAGGTCAAGGGTTGTTTAAACAAAATTTTCTGGGTTCAATTTTCAAAGAATGCCTCTTATCATTTTCTAGAATTTCTATAAAAGCATGCAATCAATAGGAACTACTAAAAACAAATGAAAAGCATAAAGAGTTAAGTTTTACCCCACAACTGAAAGATAGGCTCAAAGGAATTTGACGTGGGCTTTTGAATCTCCACTCCGGTAGATTTTTCTTTGCACCTCATGCCTTGAGATCCAAAATTTCCTGAATTTTTATTTCAACACAAATTAATCAAAACACCTAACTTATCTACATGATTAATAAAAAGAACGGCCTAAACTATCACCAGTCCATCACGCGGACAAGACGAGTCATACTTTTCTCCCCAATCTACTAAAACTAGCAAATTGGGTGGCTATACTAGACTATTATGCTCCTAAACTACTATGCATGGAATAGAATGAATGCACAAAAAGAAGAATGAAAAACTGAAAATTTTGTACAAAAACTACTATGCAAATGCAAATGTAATGCAAAAATGAACATGGACATGCACTTATGCAACCTAAACTAAAGAACTACTATGCAAATGCAAATGTAATGTAAAAATGAACATGGACATGCACTTATGCAACCTAAACTAAAGAGATGCAAGAAAAGTGCAAGGAAATATTACACCTACTCCCCAACTTGAATGGTGCATTGTCCCTAATGCATAAGCAAAAAGAACAAATAAAAGATTAAGAACTTTTGGCACAATATCATTACAATGACAATCATACCTTGGGTAGCTTCAACAATTCCTGCAACTTTTCAACACAAAACTCAAAAACTAATTAGAACAAAATGAGAAATAAGAAAATAAAAGGTAAAAAGGGAATGCAAAAAGAATGAAAACAAGTGTAAGCACAAGAAGAGGCTTCATTGAATGATTTGCAACTAAGAGTCCGGTTCAATATAAACAGGATCATGAAGCTCTTCTACAACTTCTTCCGTTGAGAATGGTTCAAGAAAATGCTTTAAGCGTTGACCATTTACCTTATTTAGGTATCCCAATGATTGGTCCTCAATCTCAACGGCTCCATGATTATAAACTTTTTTGACCGTATAAGGACCGGACCATCTTGTTCTAAGCTTACCCGGAAATAGGTGAAGCCTAGAATTGTAGAGTAAAACTTGTTGGCCTGGTTCAAACTTTTTCCTTAAAATGTTCCGGTCATGAAAAATTTTCACTTTCTCTTTATAAATTCTAGAGTTTTCATAGGCATCATGCCTCATTTTCTCCAACTCATTCAAATCAAGCTTCCGGCTAGAACCCGTGGTGGGCAAGTTAAAGTTCAGATTTTTCAAGGCCCAATATGCCCGATGTTCCATTTCAACCAGAAGATGGCACGCCTTGCCATAAACTAGCCTATAGGGAGACATTCCTAAGATGGTCTTGTAGGCCGTTCGATAGGCCCAAAGAGCATCCGTTAGACGGTTCGACCAATCCTTTCGGTTAGGATTAACTGTCTTCTCTAAAATGTGCTTGACTTCCCTATTGGCCAATTTGGCTTGGCCATTTGTTTGCGGATGGTATCCGGTAGACACTTTATGAGTTATACCATACTTGGCCATGAGAACTCCAAATGGTCGGTTGCAAAAATGAGTGCATTGATCACTTATTATGGCTCGAGGCATCCCAAACCTAGAAAGAATGTGCTCTCTCATGAATTTGAGCACAACTTTGTGATCATTAGTTCTAGTTGGGATGGCCTCAACCCATTTGGATACGTAATCAATCTCAAGAAAAATGTATAAATAACCAAATGAAGATGGGAAAGGGCCCATAAAATCGATGCCCCAACAATCAAATATCTCTATGACAAGAATGGGGTTTAAGGGCATCATATTTCGGCGGGTTATACCCCCCAACTTTTGGCACTTTTCGCATCTTTTGCAATACTCAAAACAGTCCTTAAATACCGAGGGCCAATAGAAACCACTTTGTAAAATTTTCGCAGCCGTCTTTTTAGAAGAAAAGTGGCCTCCACAAGCCCCCTCATGACAAAATGAAATAATGCCCGACATTTCTTCGTTTGGCACACATCGCCTCATAATTTGGTCGGGACAATATTTAAACAAATAAGTATCGTCATAGAAAAAATGCCTCACCTCACTAAAAAATCTTTGTTTGTCATGAGTGGTCCAATGGCTAGGTATTTGTCCGGTAACCAAATAATTAATAATGTCCGCGTACCATGGACAAGTACCTAAGCCATACAAGTGTTCGTCCAGAAACGTATCTCCAATGGGTGTGGTATCCGATGAATCATGAAATGTCAATCTAGAAAGATGGTCGGCCACCACATTCTCTACTCCCTTCTTGTCTTTAATTGTGATGTCAAATTCTTGGAGCAAGAGAATCCACCTAATGAGTCTTGGTTTGGCATCTTGTTTTGTGGTAGTCTATGCAAACTCTCCACTCGGTGACTACACGGGTAGGAATGAGTTCATTTTTTCATTTTTTTACTACCATAAGGCCAGATTTTTTTGGTACCACTTGTACGGGGCTCACCCACTTGCTATCCGCAATGGGATAGATGATGCCAACGTCTAGTAATTTCAGCACTTCCTTCCTCATGACATCTTTCATGATTGGATTCAACCTTCTTTGTGGTTGTCGTGAGGGTTTGGCACCATCTTCAAGATAGATACGATGGGTGCACAATATTGGGTTGATTCCATGAACATCCGCAATAGTCCAACCCAATGCATTCTTGTGATTCCTCAACACTTCAAGTAATTTTTTCTCTTGAGCAAGCTCAAGTGTTGAGGAAATCACAACGGGGAAAGTCTCATCCTCTCCTAGGAACACATACTTCAAAGTAGGGGCAATGGTTTAAGTTCAATTTTTGATGCCCCTCTTGAAGATGGTTCACTAGTTTTCCCTTCTCCTCCTAAGTCCTCAAAAAAAAATTCTCTCAACTTCACCCACAACCTCCATTTTTTCAAAGAATTCAGAAATTTCCAACTCTTCGGGAGTAGAAACGTGTTCCTCTACTCCCACATTTAACAACA
This sequence comes from Monotropa hypopitys, assembly GCA_002855965.1. NCBI lineage: Eukaryota > Viridiplantae > Streptophyta > Magnoliopsida > Ericales > Ericaceae > Monotropa > Monotropa hypopitys. The sequence goes on along the minus strand of NMUG010005649.1, from coordinate 1,909 downwards.
AAGATTCCAATGGGTCTTTTGTGAAATTGCTTTCACAATAGCCCATTGTCTCAATGATATTCACCTCATGTACCTCCTCATCGTCACCCGGTTGCCTACACACATTAAACACGTTCAATTCTACCGTCATATTTTCAAAAGTGAGATGCATAATCTCATTCCTACAATTTATTTGTGCATTTGCAGTTGCAAGGAAGGGACGTCCTAGGATGACAGGGATTTGGACGGCAATGTTAGGAACGGTTGTGTGTCAAAGACAACAAAGTCCACGGGGAAGTAAATTTTTTTAATTTGGACTATGACATCCATGACCATCCACCGTGGTACTTTCACACTCCTATCTGCCAATTGGAGAGTTATGCTTGTTGGTTGCAACTCTCCAAGGCCAAGTTGTTCATAGACTGAATATGGCAAAAGATTGACACTTGCTCCAAGATCAAGCAAGGCCCTTTCAATTTTGTTTGCCCCAATGGTAATAGCAATGGTGGGGTACCCCGGGTCTTTGAACTTCGGAGGTGTTTCCGCTTTAAGAAGAGAGCTCACATTTTCAGCTAAGAATGCCTTTTTTTGTACATTCAATTTCCTTTTGACGGAGCAAAGGTCTTTGAGGAACTTGGCATAAGATGGTTATTGACCTTGACTTGTTTAAAAAGCTCATAGATTTCAGTTTGGTCATTCATCTTTGCCAAGCCCTTCAACCGCTGAGGGAAAGGAGCCGGAATGGGCTTTCCCTCTTTTTTTTTTCAGATTCAAGGCTTCCCTGTTCAATTTTTTTCTCTTCTTTGTCTTTTTCTTCGTTCAAGTCTTGAGTTGACATCCGGGGAGGAATTGTTTTATCAATGATTTTTCCATTTCGCAAAGTGGTGATTGCTTTGATTTGCTCTTGGTTTGTTTCTTCCTCGGATGTACTTCCGATAGAGTGTTGCCCCTTGGGATTGCTAGGGGTTGAGCAGGAAATTTTCCTTTTTCTTGTTGGAGGAGACCAATGGTAGCACCCATTTTCGTCATTTGTTGTTGCAAGTCAATGATCATTTGATTTGTTGCATGTTGTTGTTGTTGAGTGGTTTGCATTAATTGCATCATGGTCTCCTCAAAGTTTTTTTTGTTGGGTGGTTGGTACAAGGGCACTTGATGTTGATTTTGATTGAAATTTTAATTTTGCGGCCCTTGTTGATAGAATTGGTTAGGTGGATGAGTTGGTCCATTATTATCATTCTTCCAACGAAAGTTAGGATGATTTCTCCAATTCGGATTGTAACCTTCATTGTTGATGTTGTTGAATAATTGCCGGGGTTGATTTTGAGATTGTTGTTGGTTAACATAGTTAACCCCAGATTGATCATTCAATATTCTCTTAAGAGTAGGGATGGATGGACATTGATGAGTGATGTGATCCTCATTTTCACAAATGGCACATGGCTCCCCCTTGGGTTGAGCCATGGAAATCTCATTCACTTTTTTAAGCTCTAGGCCTTCCACCTTTCGTGTGAGATGAGTAAGCCTAGCTTGTAGGTCATCGGGAGATTGCAAAGTGTATTTTCCCCCAGAAGATGGGGCTGAATTCTTTGCTTCCTTTGTCATATCGTTAGGATCCGTGTTATCCCATGTTTGTGATGTTTCGGCCAAGTGGTCGAAATAATCCATAGCGTCATCGGGATTTTTATCCAAAAAGTCTCCTTGACACATCATCTCAATGAATTGACGTGTCTTTGGAGAACTTCCCTCATGAAAGAAGCGCACTAATTGCCAATCCGAGAAACCATGATGTGGGACCGAATTCAATAGGTCCTTGAATCGTTCCCAACTTTGGTAGAAATGTTCATGTGGTTTTTCGGAAAAATTTTGAATTTGCTTCTTTAATGAGATGGTTTTGTGCATCGGGAAGAATTTGGTGAAAAATGTCTTAGTG
>NMUG010005648.1:0-13019 GCA_002855965.1 Monotropa hypopitys | reverse complement strand
ATTTTCCTCTGATACTGGGTATAATTGAAAATATCTATGACATTTAAGGATCCATCCCTTAGCATCAACTCCACTGAATCTAGGAAACTCGATTTTGGGCATACCTTGATGACAATTGAAAGAGTTAACTCCCCTGAGATCGCAAATGTCATTGGACGATTGACCACTGTTGTGTTCCTTATTCTCGATACCCCACCACCTCAGAGATCTTCTAGCATCATCCATAATCCCTGGTTTGGAATCAGGAGTTGGGAACAACCCAGGTTGACTCTTACCCTTGTCCATGAACAGTTGTTTCATACTCATCATCATCGTTTCTTCACAGGTACAAAAACAAAACTTAGATCGGTAAGAAATTGAGCTGAAATTGGTGAAGAAGAAGAATGATGACGATCGCCGGAAGGAAGAAACAACAGAGACGTGAACCCCTGGGTTTGGGATGAGATGAGGGAAAAAATTTGGGTTCAATGGATCAAATTTTTTCAGGAACCAATTGGCTCTGTTCTGACTGAATCCAAATGTCAGAATCTATTCTGACTGACCCTAAATTTATGCGACAGAAGTTCAGAGAGAAAAGGAGAAGAAGAATTTCAGAGAGAGGAAACGAATCACAGTTGAGGAAGAGAGAGGAAAAGAATCTGCTTTGATACCAAATGTCAAACTTCACCTCTGACAGACCCTAAAATTAACGATAGAAGAAGAGAAGAAGCATTGCAGTGGAGGAAAGAGAGAGAAGAAGCCATAGATTTCAGAGAGTAACTCAGGTAATATTTTTCCATTCCATTCAGTCGACTGCCCATTGTACATATATAGACTGAGCTCAATATCTCTCTAACAGATTCTAACAACTCAGTCTCTTCATGTGACCACTGGAGGACGTTACAACAGAAAGAGAAACAAACAAAAACCCTTAACTACTTTAATTCTACTAACAGATCATCCCTAACACTCAGTGCTCTAACAACGTGAGCTTATTCCTGACAGTGTGCATGTCTGTTTGTATTATTGGTTTATTTGTATATATTTTAATGAAATGAAAATGGTGATAAAAATAAAAATAATATTATCAAACATGTTTTATGTTATTTTTTATTATTTTTGAAAAATATATTACCAAACTCGTTTTTATTTTTTTGTTTACATTTAAAAAAACATGATTCTGGTTTTAGTTTTTAATAAACATAAACATGACACTTTTTGTTTTTTGTTTAATTTTATAAAACTTTTTTAATTCAAAACTGATTTTAAAACTGTTTACAAACTTTTTTTTCTTAAAATTGTTTTCTCCTTAAACTATTTTTACAAAGACTTTTTTTATGAAAATCATTAAAACTGCTTTTTAAATTATTTTTACAAAAAATTGTTTAATAAGAAACTCTTTTAAATCTAGTTTTTAAAAAACTATTTTTTGCATGTTTTAAGTTGGGGCCCGATGCCCGAGCCCTAGTCCGAATATCTTAGTGATATAGATTGTATGGGACACATATTTTGATGATGTCACTGTAAATATCTTTTATTTCGTGTGCTTGATTAGAGATTTATCCTTTTTTCCCATGACTAACATTATATGCTTAAATACATCATATATGCTCATGTCCCAATTAGATACCTCAAATGTCATATAAGTTCTTAAGTATCACAAGTGTTGCATAAATGACATGATTTTTATCATAATAAGAAATTGAAGTTGAAAGATGCATGAATTGCATGTTAACATAGAGTTGTCTAAGAGTGCTTAAAGTGAATTGAATGAGAAATAAATTTATAAATTAAAGTTTTAAATAGAATTGGATATGCCAATTGAAGTTAATAACATATATTGCTTTCACAATGAAAATTGAATTAAGAGAAATGGTCTATGAAACAAAGATTGTAATGCTTTACAAAGGCATGATCTTAAAGCCTGAATTTCTGGAAATTCAAGGCTGAATTTCCGATAGAACAGAACTCCATCATCCCCAATTTCTGGTAGTCCAAGAAGCCTCTTCCGGTAGACCATCGTTTTACAAAGTGAAAAATTACATTCTGGTCATTTCTGTGCACTGACAGATAGACCGGGGATGCACCGGCAGCAGCACCGGTGGCACCGGTCCACCAACCGGTGGAGCTGCCGGTCGCGGGAGTCTACAGAATTCAAAAAAATGGGTCTGATCTATTATGATGCTAAATGTTTAAATTGTTTTGTAATAAATAAATTACGTTATATATATATGATATATACAAATGTTTTTGGATAATATTCATTGGTCAAATTTGACTAATTTAAATCATCGTGTGTGTGTGTGTTAAGGAAGAAGAAGAAGACGTTTGAGAGTCCCCTACTGTGTTAACCCTTATCAGCCTTCTCCTCCATAAGATAACCATTGTAAGAATACTCTTGTTAGTGTGTGTGAACTAAGCCTAATGGAAAACCTCATCTTCACCACTCGAGAAGTCCATTGTGAGAATACCCTTGTGTGTGTGTCAAAGTGTGTGTGTGAGTGTCCTAAGAAACTAGTGATGTAGCGACCTAGGATTTTAAATAATTTTCTAAATATTTTTATGGTTGATATCGGGTCCCATTCGACGAAATTCTATGGTTCGGGGTAGTTAGAGTCCCCGGTGGTGAGTTGGCGTTATCTTGGGTTGTGCTAGCAATGTGTCGAGGATCTTCTAGGCCCATTATGACCATGAAATATTCTCTGAATCTGAATACATTCTTTATCAATATCGTAGAGAATTCATTTTTGAATCCAACGCGACTTGAATCGCATCAATCGGAGTTCGGACGAGGAAGTTATGGCCGAAACATTCCCGATCATCCTTGAGATTCTCTCAGCAGTGTTTGTATTTCGATATGAGGTGTTTCCCGTTCCCCTCTTGCATTTCTATATGCAAGAGTACTACCTTCCTCGTTTGTGTGCATTTTGATATACACGCTTGGTGCATATCGATATGCAACTGTTCTGTCCCCCCTTTTTGGTTGTTCTCTATTTCGATATGTTAGCCTTGAGGTGTATTTTGATATGCCCGTCTGAGGTTGCATTTCGATATGCACTCCTTGCATATCGATATGCTCCCTTGTTGTTGTTGAGAAGAGTGTTTGCATTTCGATATGCGTCACTTGTATATCGATATGATCCTTCTTTGGTGTTGTGCAGTGAGTTCATATTTCGATATGCTTCCTATTATATTTCGATATAGCATCCCCTTCTGTTCGTTTCCCCTTCATGCATATTTCGATATGCAACCTCCCATATTTCGATATGAGGTACCCCATTATTTTCTCCTCCCGTATATGCATTTCGATATGAAATCCTGCATATTGATATGCATCCTTCATTGGGATTGCACAGTAAGGTATGATATTTCGATATACCCCCTTGGTATATTGAAATACCTTCTTCGTTGAGGTTGTCCAGCATTGTTGTATATCGATATACCCCCTTGTGTATATCGATATACGAGGTCGGCAGACTTGTTTTGAGATGCTTCATTAAGGGTATTGTGGTCTTTTTGCATATATTTTGGATACACATATAAGGGTGAAAACCCTATGGCATTCATTCAGTACTCATTTCTCTCCCCCTCTCCCATCCGTTCTTCCCTCTCTATACTCTTCATTTTTCTCTCCCTTCTCTCTAAGATTGTGAGAGATTGGGACACCTTTGACGGATTTCTCCTTCACAAACGTTGAAGAGGAGATCGATGGCTTCATATTGATGTGCATAGCTTCATGAGTTGTGTGTATACCCTCATCTAGGATTCTCTCAATCTTCAAGGACTAAGGTAAATATGCTTCTATCTTGTGTTTGTGTAGTTGTGCTAGATCACCTAATTGGTTTTGAAGATTAAAATTGAATGTTTCTCCAAAATCCTCATTTTGAAAATCATGAACAAATCTTGTTGAATAAACCTTAAATTGATGGCATTCTTGCATGTGAATTGAGTGTTCTTGGTTGATGTGAGGATGTCAGGGTATCAATTTTGGACCTAGGACTTGTATTTTGATTTTCTTGGAATTGGGTGAAATTTGGGGTTTTTGTCCTAGGAGTCAAATTCAAGGTTTGATATGGTTGTTTGGTCTTGATTAGGTCCTAATGAGTGACCTTGAGTGTTGGGTTGCAAGATGGATGCTTGTCTAGGAGTCCTTATTGACTAGAGACCTTGTGTGTCCTTGTGCACACTAGGTGTTTGATGAAATGCCATAGTGAAGAGGATGGTGTGTTGATGTGTGAATTCGTCACACTAGTTTGGGAATTCATCCCTATGAAGTGAACTTGTCACTAGTGTTGGAAATTCGTTCCCCTAGATTGAATTCGTCAGTATAGCAAATCTACCTATATTAAACAACTAATAAAAAATGTGACAATGTGGATGTGTGGGAAGATGGGATCAATTCGTGGTCTCCGGGCCAATTCGTGGTCTCCGGGGCAATTCGTGGTCATTTGTGTGTGAGGTTAGTTCTTAAATTTGTTGAGACAACCTGAATCAATTCGTGATTCATTCGTGAGCTAGTCGATCCTTGAATTCGTTGAGATGACTATAAATCAATTCCCGGTTTGATGGTTTTCTTGGTTGGCTCTTGAATTCGTTGAGACAACCCCAAACTAGCCCAAGGTTTGACTGTAGGGCCGATCCTGGATTTTTTTAGGAGGTTCGAATCCCTTGTGGCCTTTTTCTAACACTTGTTCCAAGTCGGAAATTGAACAAACTAATCATACAAGATAAATCAAATCACCAATGTGTATGTATACATATATAGAGGGAAATAATAGATGATGTTCAATGTAGTTTGGTGGATTGTGTGGGCTAAGGCTAGGTCACAGCGTTAGCTAGTGGATCCGATAAAGAGTTGGGTTTGAGTGTTATGGTTGGTAGCGGTGTTGTAAGGAATGAGTTGTGTCGAGGATCTTCTAGGCCCATTATGACCCCAAACTATTCTCTGAATCTAAATATATTCTTCATCAATATCGTAGAGAACTCAATTGTGAATCCAACACGAATTGAATTGCGTCAATCGGAGTTCAGACGAGGAAGTGATGGCCAAAACATTCCCAATCATCCTTAAGATTCTCTCAGCAGTGTTTGTATATCGATATGGGGTGTTTCCCCTTCCCCTCTTGCATTTCTATATGCAAGAGGACTACCTTACCTGTTTGTGTGCATTTCAATATGCACTCTTGGTGCATATCGATATGCAACTGTTCTGCCCCCCCTTTTTTTTGGTTGTTCTATATTTTGATATGTTAGCCTTGGAGTGTATTTCGATATGCCCGTCTGAGGTTGCATTTCGATATGCACTCCTTGCATATCGATATGCTTCCTTGTTGTTGTTGAGCAGCGTGTTTGCATTTCGATATGCATCACTTGCATATCGATATGATCCTTCTTTGATGTTGTGCAGTGAGTTCATATTTCGATATGCTTCCTATTATATTTCGATATAGCATCCCCTTTTGTTCGTTTCCCCTTCATGCATATTTCGATATGCAACCCCCCTATTCCGATATGAGGTACTCCACTGTTTTCTCCTCCCGTGTATGCATTTCGATATGCAATCCTGCATATCAATATGCATCCTCTGTTGGATTGCACAATAAGGTATGGTATTTCGATATACCCCCTTGGTATATCGAAATACCTTCTTCGTTGAGGCTATCCTGCATTTTTGTATATCGCTATACATGTCACGCCCAAGATTTTCAAGCCATTTTTTTTTGAAAACATTTATTAAATGGGGAAGCAACAAGGTTCATCGCACAAGAGAGTAAACTCTACCCTATCACATAAAAATCCGAAGGTGAATAAATAAAAATCAACACAAGTTCCAAACCATAGAATAGGTAGAAGAGAAGGAAAATCAAGTTTAAGTTATTACATGCCATGAAGTGAAATAACCCACAAACCGGGTATTCTTAAAATAAAGGAGGACATGGTTTCTAAAAGACTACTGTCGACGGTGGTTTCTTACACTGTCGTTGAATGCTTCAGTGATCTGGACTTTTGATCTTTTTCTTTAACAAACTCCTTGCTGATGTTCAACATGTACTAACTTTGCTGCACCCAAAGAAAATCGTTAGAAGACCCCCCGCCACTGTGGCTTGGAAGGCCCTCCGATGATTAAGTTAGTCCCAAGTGGAGCATCGAAATCCTTATCGAAAGAGAGGAAAATAGCAGAAAACAGTTAGACCGTACCTTTCACAGGTGAAGAAAGTTTCCTTTTGTATCTCTACTCTCCTCATTTATGGCGACCTTCCAACTCCCTGATTTCTCATCATGGAGGGGAGTGAATATGGACAGAAGACTCATCGTCTTCAGTAACCGTTACATCTTTACAACTTCTTCATTTAATCACGTTGGAACATTCCCTTTGACAATATGAACATAACGTATGCATTTATGGTCGCAGGATACCAATTAACGTCTAAACATTTGTTCTGTCGTACTGTTAAGACCCCACGCTTAAGTTTCTACCGTGCAGACATACTACTGCGCTGATCACATAAGCTTTCACATCCGCGTAACCCAGCCCGCACACTATCACAACCGCGCTGCCCGGATAGTTTTCTCGGCCCAACCCTTATCGCAACAAAGCGATTACGTGTGCGGCTGGTATGTTACCTCGGCAATGATCTCAGCCTTAAACTCTTCATCATTTGTCGTAACTAGATCATCCATAATCTGATAATCATGTCCCTGAACGGGTTCTTCTTCCTATTGGACATGTTATCAACTAATCATAGATGGTCTAATCGACAAGGTCAACATTCTTAAGAGACACAGAGCACAGATGTCCTAATCTCATTGAGATGACCTTATCCGTGGTGTCAATTAAGAATTCATGACATTTTTATCAAACTGGGAGCAGCTACTAAATTGACCGAACTGAACTTCATCACCCTCTGCTGATTTCGTGCTGCCACGTGTCATCCATATTTTACCCTACCATAATTGCCCCCAGCTTCTCCTGCTCCAGCCGCACTGCAGGAGTAGGTGAAGATATCCATAGTTTAATTGAAACGACAACGTTCCAATCTTTCCACGTTTAATCTTGTAACCGCCATACTTTAATACCGTCACTAATCAATACGTTCATAAATGTGGTGGGACCCATACACACCTTTCCATGCTGAATAGACACGTTCCCCCACACTGACAATGACCCGTTGCAAATTTCAAAATTTTGAAACACGTGTCATTACCCTCTTTTCCCCCACTTTTCAGAATATAAATCGACCACAAAATTCCTTTTGTCTTTCCTTCCCAACTTTCTGCACACAGAGCCGTCCACCGTTCTCCTGAACTTGCCTGCTACTCTTACAACTCTGTAAGTTTTCTTTCTCTTCTCTTATTTACCCTCGCTCTTTGTTTCTTCGCCCCCCAAACTTCACAGACGTTAGAGATACCATGGGGATATTCCACCTTCGAGTCAATACCCCTACTAAGCTTTTGGCCTTTAGAGTACTCTTCAACATACCCGGAGATGTGGTCATAGAACCCGTACCCCCAAATTTTGACTTCAACAGTGTTGACGATAATACCCTAATCATCCCCATGATTCAAATCTTTAAAGGTGGAATCAGGATTCCTCTACATCCATTCTTCCGTCGTTTCTGTCATTACATGAGGCTCCACCCCAGGCAAATGTCCACTAACATGGTTCGCATTGTGAACGGGGTGAATGTCCTCAACGAAATCACCGAATCTCGGATGACCCTCCACGAGATCTTGTATCACTACACCGTAAATCGGACCAACGATGGAATTTGGTACTTCAAGAATAGGAAAAACCGAGAGAGGCTCGTAGAAGCCATCCCTGATTCTGAGAAGGGTGCTGAATCAGATCTGTTCATAATCACGGGAAACTGGGAGTTTCATGAAGGAGACCCTCAAGAAAACCCCATTCCCCGCAAAGACGGCTATCCCTGTCAGTCTAGCCAATCATCTTCGCATATTTCCCTTTAATTTCATTCTGTTTTTTTTTGAAAAGCATCATTGGATTAATAAACCATTTACGAAAAGTAAATGGAAAAACTACAAGAAGAAGTACAAAAAACACCAATCCTGGCAAAGCAAATGCATGACCGCAAACAAGAAAAATAGGAAAACCTCAAGGCTACATTAGGCAACCTAAGATTCTAACTCGGTTGTAATGAAGCTGGTCCAGAAGAGAATAATGATGATGATCATGCCTTTGCTTTGCCCAAAACATTGCTTGTCTATGGATGATCTCCAACGCGGTAATCATGTTGAAGGATCCGTTGTTGAAGATGATGGCGTTCCTAGCCTTCCAAATGGTCCACAAAATAGCAAAGAAGTAAGATCTCCAAGTTTTTTTTATGGGACCCTTTGAATAAACAGACCACCACCAAGTGAAGATATCTCTAACATCGGGAGGAGTAGCCCAAGATTGGTTCCAACAATTTATAACCGCCGTCCAAATCCTCCAAGTGATTGAGCAGTGCAGAAAGAGGTGCTTTACCGTCTCAGCAGCAGCGTGACAAAGGTGACATGCTTGTGGAGCGCTGTGATATATGTTTCTGTCCACGAAGAAATCAGCCGTAGGAATTGCCTGCTGAATGGTGAACAAAGCGTGTAATAGCATTTTCGGAGGGGCCAGGTTGCACCAAATTCTGGCCAACAAAGCCGCCTGAGGGTTGGTCCCGAAGTTTGCCGCCAGAGAGTTGTAAAGGAGATAGGAGCTGAACTTTCCGTTGACCTCTAGATCGCAAACAATGGAGTCCTCCCCACTAGATAAAGAGCAAATCCGAATGGTGTCCTGCATCAATGCCCACTAGTCCAATTCCCACCCCCTGAGATTACGCCTAAACATGGATTGCCAATGGCCAGACCGAGCCGTGTTGACCGCATCTTGCACGGAGGCAGACGGGCTCACAGTGAGCGAGAATAACCTGGGGTAAGCAGTGCTCAGAGTAATCTGGGGGAGCCACTGGTTGATCCAGAACTTGATCACATTGCCCGACCTTAGGTTCCAACTGAACCCGTTGGAAATGCAACTCTGCAGACTCGCCGAAGCATACTTTAAGCTCACAATACCAGACCAGATTGGCGAAGGGTTGCTGTGCGATGGTAGGGAAGGCCACGAAGGGGTAGTGTTAATGTATCGGGAGTCAATTATTAACCGCCACAGATGGTTGGGTTCCTTAAAGTAACGCCACCACCATTTGCAGAGAAGAGAGAAGTTCTGCTCTTTTAGACGTTTGATGCCTAGCCCTCCCACCGAAATTGGAGCCGCAATCTTGTTCCAACTCAGCCACGGAATCTTCTTAGTTTCGCAATCCCCACCCCAAAAAAATCTCCGCTGAAGGAATTCAATGCGCTTGGCCACCGTGCTTGGAATCCGAAAGATCGACATGTAGTAAATTGGGAGATTGGCGAGAGAGGCTTTGATCAACAGAATTCGCCCCCCACGGGATAGAAGTTTTGCCTTCCAGATAGCAAGCTTCTTTTGCAATTTGTGAAGAATAGGCGCCCAAACATCTTTTCTCTTAGGATTTATCCCAACCGGAATTCCGAGGTATGTAATTGGAAATGTTGCAGCTTTACAACCCAGGATGTTGGCTAGAGCAATAGAGGAAGTTGTGTTGGGTCTGGAGTGGCAAATGCAGGATTTAGAGTAATTAACACGAAGCCCGGACACAAAATAAAAGCATCTTAAAATACGCACGATATTCTTCACTTCCAACTCATCATCCGAGCAAAAAATAATTAAGTCATCCGCGAATTGTAAATGGGTGATTGTTTGCGAGCCCAAAGAAACCCCATTGATACGACCCGCATCTTTTGCCCGACTCAAAAGAATGCTGAGACCTTCAATCGCGATATTAAAGAGAAGCGGATAAAGCGGGTCTCCTTGGCGAAGGCCCCTTGAGAGTGAGAATTGATCCGTCGGCGACCCATTTAGAAGCACAGAAGTTTTGGCGGAAGATAGACAGGCTTTGATCCAGGAACACCATTTTGAACCAAGACCCATCTTAGACATGTTGGACAGGAGATATTCCAAATTAACCGAGTCGAGTGCTTTCGCAAAGTCGATCTTGATGATCACACCATTGGATCTAGAAGTCTTCCACATGTGGATAACTTCGTTGGCGATGAGGATGCCATCGGTAATGCTGCGACCCTCCACATAGGCCATTTGGGTATCCCCAATAAAATACTTGGATGCCTTTTGTAGCCTGGAAGCCAAAAGCTTAGAAAGGATTTTGTAAATACTATTGACCAAAGAAATAGGCCTATAGTCAGACCAAGATTGCGGGCTCAAATTTTTAGGGATGAGGACCAAGAATGAGGAGTTAAGGCCATCAGCAATCCTGCCGTTGGCGTGGAAATCTGCAGAAAACCAAAAAATGACATCTTTGATAATGTCCCAGACTTTAGAGATGAAGTTAAAAGAAAATCCGTCAGGGCCAGGCGACTTGAACTTGTGGCAACACTGCATAGCAGAGGTAATTTCTGAGGGGTCAAAAGGCATCTCCATGTTGGAAGCCAGATCAGAAGCAAGAGTGCACAGGAATGCACCAGTAATGTTAGCGACTGGAGCAAAGTTCTCCGTGAATTGATTGCTGAAGTGCTTCCAAGCTTCAGATTTAAGTGCACTGGTTGACGTGATAATGGAGTCATTAATGAGGATTGATTCAATGACATTCCTTCGGTAGTTGTGGTTCGCGATTGCATGGAAGAATTTCGAATTTTTGTCGCCGAGATGTAGCCAATTTACCCGCGATTTTTGGCGAAGCATAGATTCGTTTATTTTTTCAAGTTTGAGGAGATTCAATCTCAGAACAGCAAGATCATCCGTTTGCGTACCCGATAGGGTACCGGATTCACTCAAAAGCTCCAGAGCATCAATCTTGCCACGGCAGTCCGTGATGCTAATCGCAGTACCACCAAAGGACTCGGCAGCCCACTGCTTGATTTTGCATTTGAGAGCTTTCAGTTTATGCCTAAGGGTAATTCCCGCCCACCTAGAAGAGTTGGTGGACTGCCACGCATTTCTCACAAAAGGGATGAGGTCTTTATGATCAAGCCATGCGTCAAAAAACTTGAAGGGCTTAGGCCCCCAGTCGCGATTATCATCTTTAAGCTCGACGGGGCAGTGGTCAGACACCGATCAGGGGAGTCCCCATTGAGAGAGAGGAAGGGTCAGGTGGTCCAGCCATTGCTGCGAGATAAGGAACCTGTCCAGACGACATTGAGTGCCATTTGAGCACATATCCGACCACGTAAATTTTCTACCCCGAAGAGGTAGATCAATTAAGCCCATGGCAGAAATGAAATCATTGAAATGCGCTATGTTGGAGCGAGAACCACCACTCTTATTCTTCTCAGCTTGCGATAAAATCTGGTTAAAGTCACCCCCAGAAGCCACGGACCATGATGTGTGAGATTGAGAGAAACCAGATGATCCCAAAGGTCACGCCTCTCTCTCCCAGAAGTTGGAGCGTAAATATTACAAACCACACATTGGAGATTTTTGAAGGAGCCCACCAGAAGGATGAAGTTTTTATGAATTACAGATGATGCAACCGTGAAATAGGAGGGATTCCACAAGGTAAGAATACCACCAGAACGACCCTCAGATTTAGAGAAGGAAAATGCCACGTCTGAACCGCCCCAAAGGAATGAGATATCAGAGGTGGAGAAATCATCCCTCTTAGTTTCTTGGATGAACAAAACATCAGGGGATTTACACTTAATAAAGTCCCGCAGCGCCATTCTTTTCGATCTGAGGTTTAGACCTCGAATGTTCCACGAGATAAACAACATAGAGAACCAATAGGTGAGACCACTCCAGGAGAGAACACAGCTCAATCCCTCCCATTGAGGGCTTCTGTGCCTTTAAATTCCGCACTGATGACCCTGGCCATGAAGCTATCACTTTCGTTTGTCATTTCCACGCCAATGGCAAATGCCATACTTTTTGTTTCCGAAAGCTCATGGGTGACCGCCCGCTTATTACGTTGCATGGGAGATCTCTGAAGTATGATAGGGGAGACCATGGGATTAGGCCCAACATTATCCATGGCTCTTGAACCCTTGGCACTGCTTCTGGTCAGCCTAGCCTGAGATGCCATATGTTTTCCACGCGAGGTAGAGGTAGGTTGGTGGCGATCGGAGCTGGTGGGTCTGATAGGATGAATAACAATGGAGTTCTAGTTATTGTTTAGTTGGTCTGAGTGGTTGTTTACGAGGGTAGAGAGGTCATTATCGTGGGCTGAAATGATGGTTTGATGAGCTGGATTTTTTGTAGGGTTTTGAAGGGTTTTTTGTGGGCTGAAGGTAGGTGAGGATAGGGGTAGTGTTTCGGCGACCATCGATGGTCCCTCACTGGTTAGGACAAAAGGGGCCATCTGGAGAAATCCAGAAACGGGATGATTTTACCTTGATCCTGTGAGCTTCCTTCTTGTCTTCTGGCAACTTGTCTTCCTTTAAGTAAGTGAAAATGGGGTCCATCCAGCTAGGACCCAAATCAATATCATGAATTTCTTCAACAGCTTCTATTTGAATGCTTGGCCTTGCTAAAGAGTCCACACTAACAGTGCGGTGGAACTCTGCTGGGACTGAGGAGGCAAAGCACGCCAAAGCATCCGCTATTTTCCCACAGACGGTGCCAATTGTCGACGGTGGTTTCTTACACTGTCGTTGAATGCTTCAGTGATCTGGACAATACGTATGGTTTTGAAATCCTTCATTTTCTGCTTTACCGCGGCAGCATATTGAGCCATTCTGTCATCCTTAGTAGCATATTCTCCTGATAGCTGGTTTACCACCAGCTGACTGTCACAATGGACCAAAACATGTTGGCCTCCACACTTAAGTACTCCGGAGAGTCCTGCTAACATGGCCTCATACTCTGCTTCATTGTTAGAGGCCCTAAACGCCAGCCGGACTGAGTGTTCCAAAATAACAGATTCTGAGGATATCATCACTACTCCAATACCTGACCCTTTGTTGCAAGCTGATCCATCCACATAGATCTTCCACAGCTCATCTATGGGTGGCTCATCAACTTG
>NMUG010005647.1:0-13020 GCA_002855965.1 Monotropa hypopitys | reverse complement strand
AAAATTTAAAGGGGCGCGACCGGTACACGCAATGTGGTCGACCGGTCGCCGAATTTCAGAGAGTTGTTCGAAAGGGGCGCGATCGGTACATGCAATGTGATCGACCGGTTGCGAAGGCCAAAATTCACGCAGAATGGTTCTCATTAAGGGTATTTTTGGTACTTCAAGTGGGGGAGTATATATACTATAGGGAGCTCGAAATTGGGTCATCTCCTTCACATTTTCTGAACCCTACTCTCTCTACCTCCATTCCATACACTCTCTACCTTCTCTCTAGGATTTGAAGGTCTTCCAAGAAGATTTTGAAGAAAACCTGAGTTCTAACGTTGTTCTACGCATCTCAAGCTCTCCGGTGAGCACCATAGTTCGGCCATTCATCGATTTTCAGATTTTCGGAAATTTTGGAGAAGCTCCTTGAGGTAGGATCTCTCTATGGCTTACTATGTATTTAGTTATGTTCTCTTTTCCCTTCCTTGAATCTTGAACATATTGCTACAAATTTCGCAGATGTGATTTATGGATTTTCTAGACCTAGGGTTTGGAGTCAAATCATGAAATTGAAGGATGGAATGAACTCCCTAGGGTCTTGTATTGCTATGTGTGGGTTCAATTTGATATTATAAGTTGAAATGTGAAAAGCCCTAAATTTATAATTTCACTATTTTTGGAAATTTGGGGGTTTTGACTTTAAGGTCATGGAATCATTAAATTGAGCATACTTTTATGAAATTAGATGCATGAGAACACAAATGGGTAGAATTGAACCTATAGCCATGTTTGATGCAAAATCGAGGGAATGTGATCTATTGTGAATTGACTAGCTAAGGCTAGGGATAAAAATAAACATCATTGTTGTGACACACCCACTAGATTTGGCTAGGACTATGAACTAAGAAATGAGTTCACATTGACACTATGAACGATGCGACGATACGACTTACTAGCCATGGCTAGGGATTTTCCGATAGGGGTTCTGTGATTATTATTTGGGAATGGACTTATGATGGGATTCCCGGGATGGTCGCTTCATCTACGACATTGTGCACAATGGGGGTTACTCGGGCCCTCCCAACGTTACTTGGGAAACGCTAGGCAAGGAGTGGGTTAGTTAGTCGGCCAACTACTACCCTATCCTACCCTATCGAGGTTACTTGACACTTAATTTGGAACAGACTTTTGATAGGGTTCCAATGGACACTTATGATACGATTGAATAACATATGTAGTGGACTTATGATGGGACTCCAACACTTATCCATACAACGAAACTTGAACGGAATAGACTTAAGATGGAATTCCGGAAACCATTTGCTATTGCAAAGAAAGAGGAGGAACTCACACTCCTACTTGGTACTTGTCTAAATGAGAAATAATGAAGAGTCATGTAGTAGGGTACTTGTAGATGCTACCCCTTTTCCTTTTTACTCTTGTTTACTTCGGTTACATTAGAATCATGTGTATAGTGGGATCAAATGTCATGCATCATCTGGTTCATTCATTCTTGGTATCCTCTGTTCATATCACACACTAGTCACGTCAATTATTTACATAGTTTGCTATAGATATTTCCTACTTTGGCGTGACACGCCCTTTTTTTTAAGGTTCTGCAGGGAAGAAACAAATTTTGGAGGATCTTGAAGTCCCTTGATCACCTTGGCTAGTTGGTAGCTTTTTTTTGGGAACTATGAACTCTATTATTTTGAAACACCCGGTTTGTGGGTTGTCACTACTTATGGCATATAATAACTTGAACCTTGTTTTTCCTTCTCTTCTACCTCTTCTGTGATTTGAACTTATAACTTAAATTTTCCACATTCACACTCGGATTTTTAGTAAGTTTGGAATGGGACGTGTTTGGTATTTAGACTTGTTTTAAATGGTAATGATCCATGCTTGTGTCCCCATTTGAAAATAAATTAAAATTCAAAGAAAAAATATGGCTTGAAAATCCGGGGCGTGATAACTTGGTATCAGAGCTTTCGGTTTCGAAAACTTAGGCCTTTGGGGAGACTTTAGTCGCAATGGGTTGCATTGTGTTCGTTGACATTGCATGCATGCATGAGCATTTAGATATTCATTGGCATTTGATCCCTAGGTCGGTATAATTCCTGAAATGATGTTGGTTCGTGGTTCTGTTGTGGGTACACTACTTCTACTGATTCCCTTGTCTGCGAGAATCTATCATTTTAATCGTCGTGCCTGTTTTCTTTTGAGCAAGGACTTACTTGTTGAGCGGACTATCTATTCGAGCCTTGTCTTGTGCTCAGTTCTCATTGTCTTCTTGAATCTTTGTAAAATGCCTCCACGTCGCAACATTGCTTTAGGAAGAGGTCATAGGAACAACGTCCAAGAGGCACATAGCGAGGAAGTCGATGACCATCGAGCAGGAGTGGAGGACGTTGCACCTCCTTTTATTCCGGTTCCTGCTCCGGAGGGCTTGTTGCTCCTAGTCAGTTTGCGCGAGAGCTAGCGGCCGCCATGGTCGAGGCTAGTCGGGGATTTGCTGCTCCTAGAGATGGTACGGGTGACCGTACTCTTGACGCTTTGCGAGAGTTCAGGAGGATGAGTTCTCCCAAGTTCAATGGGGAAGGCGATCCGCTTGAGGCTGATCATTGGCTAGTGGAGATTCGACGGGTGTTTGACACTTTGGGCATCATAGAGGATAAGTTGCATATTACTTTTGCGACATACCAACTTTCAGGAGAGGCCATTTTATGGTGGAGTTCTATTGTGGAGATGAGACGCGCTAGTCTTCTTGCCAGTGGAGATGCTGATCCGCAGGCTATCATGGATCCTATTAGTACGATGACATGGGCAGACTTCCTGGTTGTCTTTAAAAACCAGTATTTTCTGGAGAGTTACCGAGACCAGCTTAGAGAGCAGTTCGAGCATTTGGAGCAAGGGACCATGTCTGTGTCCCAGTATACCTTGAGGTTCCAGGCCTTGTCTCGATTCACGACTGATTTAGTTAGTTCAGAAGAGCGAAAGTGTAAGAGATTTGAGAAGGGTCTTCATCCTTCTATTCAGCGGATGGTTATGGGTCATCGGATTCGAGTCTTTGCCGAGCTTGTCGATTGTGCCAGGGCGGTTGAGCCCAGGAAAGATTATCAATAGAGGGACTTTTCTTCGAGGGCGAAGGTGTGGGAACCGCGCCGACAGGGTTCCAATTCCAGTTCTTCATCTTCAGGCAGCTTCAGGAGGAAGCGACAGCGGGAGCAGTCTCGCTTTTCTCATGGTCAGCGATCACATGCCAGTTCAGGGTCCGTGCGGGGTCCTATTGTTTGCCATCGATGCCGTTAGACTGGGCATGTGCGGGAGGATTGCAGAGCTGTAGGGTGTTACGATTGTGGCCAGGTGGGCCATTTGGCTAGAGATTGTCCAAGGAGGGTAGTGGATTTCAGAAAGGTACGATCACAGTCGCAGCAGCAGAGGGGTGGGCAACAGTGCCCACAGCAGTCAGGTCCTAGTTCAGTACAGGCTTCCCGTACTGGAGGAGTTCTGGCTCCTACCAGGCCTCAACAGCCGTTCCAGCCGAGAGGAGGAGGTCAGCAGGGCCCGATGGCCCAGGGCAGAGTCTTCGCCATTCCAACGGCTTCTACTCCTTCTGTGACTCATCAGCAGCCGGAGTCCTCTGTTGTGCGGGGTATGTTTCTCATTTATAATTCTTGGGAAAACGTGTTGTTTGACTCTGGTGCATCACATTCGTTCTTCGCTGCATCTTTCGTCCGTGCTTTGGGGTTAAATTTGGATGTTCTTGATCCACCGTTGTTTGTTGACACTCCCATTGGAGGCCGTGTTCGTTTAGACCGAGTGTGCAAAGACTGTGAGTTGACTCTCGAGGACTATAGGTTTACCTTTGATTTCATTGTTCTGGAAATGTCTAGATTCGATCTGATTCTAGGGATGGATTGGTTGTCTACCTTCCATGCCTACATTGATTGTCATCGACATCGAGTGCGATTGTTCTCTCCAGGAGGACTTTATTTCTATGTGTATGGCGACTGGAAGGAGTCCACCGATTATTCCTTCTATGATCCGAGGGAGTGCGATTCGGTTAGTTGCTTGTTGGCCAGTCTTAGTCTCGACGATGATCATTCTCTACGTGGGGAGTTACCCCCAGTCGTTTGAGAGTTCCCAGACGTGTTTTCGGCAGAGTTTCCCGGTTTGCCACCTAGGCGAGAGATGGAGTTCTCCATTGATTTGTTACCCGGTACGTCTCCGATTTCGGTACCACCTTATAGATTTGCGCCAGCGGAGTTGCGGGAGCTGAAATCTTAGTTGCAGGAACTATATGATTTGGGCTTCATTCGGCCTAGCTCTTCTCCGTGGGGTGCACCTGCTTTATTTGCGAAGAAGAAGGACGGTTCTTTGCGGTTGTGCATTGACTATCGGAAATTAAATCGTGTGACGGTGAAGAATAAGTATCCCATGCCTAGGATAAATGACTTGTTCGATCAGCTGCGCGGTTCTACCTGCTTCTCCAAGATCGATTTGCGTTCCGGCTACCACCAGTTATTAGTGCGAGCGGAGGATATTCCGAAGACGGCTTTTCGCACCCGCTATGGTCACTTTGAGTTCGTTGTCATGCCTTTTGGCCTGACCAATGCTCCAGCTACGTTCATGGATCTCATGAACCGCATCTTTCGTATTCATCTTGACCGGTTTGTGGTGGTCTTCGTCGATGACCTCCTCATCTATTCTGCTTCCGAGGAAGAACATCAGATCCATCTCAGAGTTGTCTTGGAGTTATTGCGAGAGCACTGTCTTTTTGCCAAACTTAGTAAGTGTGAGTTTTGTCTACCTGAAGTAAAGTTCCTTGGTCACGTTGTCTCCCAAGGCGGCGTTTCTATTGATCCTAGTAAGATAGAGGCAGTTTCTTTGTGGTCACGTCCCCAGAGTGTGTTCGACATCCGCAGTTTTCTTGGTCTAGTTGGTTACTATCGGCATTTTGTGTTGGAATTTTCTCGACTTGCGGCACCCATGACTCGTTTGACCCGCAAGGGTGTTCCTTTTCTTTGGGATGATGATTGCAAAGCAGCTTTTGAGGAGCTGAAGCGGCGGCTCACTTCGGCACCTATTCTTATCGTTCCCGAATGCGGAGTTGGTTATTCGGTATATTGAGATGCTTCACATGACGGGTTGGGTTGTGTACTCATGCAAGGAGGTAAGGTTGTGGCTTACGGATCGCGATAGATGAAGGTTCATGAAAAGAATTACCCGACTCATGATTTGGAGTTGGCGGCAATTGTTTTTGCGTTAAAGATGTGGCGAAATTACTTGTATGGCGAGCGTTTCGAAGTTTTCTCAGATCATAAGAGCTTGAAGTATCTGTTTACCCAAAAGGAGCTTAATTTGCGACAAAGACGATGGATGGAGCATTTGGAGGATTATGACTTTGAGTTGCATTACCACCTGGGTAAGGCAAATGTAGTTGCTGACGCGTTGAGCATAAAGTCTTCTCACTTGGCGAGTTTGGTAGTTTTTGGTTGGAGATCTATGGAAGACTTGGGTCCTTATGTCCTTCATGTAGAAGAAACCAGTGATCATGCGACATTGTGCAATTTGTCCATCCATTCAGAGCTTTCTAGATTGGTTACCGAGGCTCAGGCAGCGATTTCAGAGGCATTAGAGTTCCGTACCAGATTTCTCAGCGGCGATGCGCGACAGGGTTGGATGATCCATACCGAATCCAGTTTGCGCTATCTTGGTAGATTATTTGTTCCTACTTCATGTCGAGAAAACATTTTACACGAGTTTCACCATTCTCCTTTGGCAGTCCATCCGGAAGGTACCAAGATGTACCACGATCTTCGACGATAGTTTTGGTGGCTGGGAATGAAGAGGGATGTTGCCATGTTTGTTTCCAGGTGCCTCACATGTCAGCAGGTGAAGGCGGAGCATCAGCGTCTGGCAGGTCTACTTCAGTCCCTACCTATCGCAGAGTGGAAGTGGAAGCATGTGACAATGGATTTCGCGTCAGGTTTTCCAAGATCGCCAGACGGACATGACGCTATTTGGATCATTGTCGACCGATTGACGAAGACAACTCATTTTCTACTGATCAGAGTCACTCAGTCCGTAGATTCCTTGAGTCGATTGTACGTTCGAGAGATTGTTAGACTTCACGGCGTGCCGTCATCTATTGTGTCTGATCGAGATCCCAGGTTTACTTCACGTTTTTGGCACAGCTTACAGATTTCTCTTGGGACGAAGCTTATGTTCAGTATGGCCTTTCATCCTCAGACGGACGGTCAGTCCGAGCGCACTATTCAGGTTCTCGAAGATATGTTACGTGCATGTGTGCTAGATTTTCAGGGGAGTTGGGTTGATCATCTTCTTTTGATCGAGTTCGCGTACAATAACAGCTACCATTCGAGTATTGGCATGGCACCGTTCGAGGCGTTGTATGGACGACCTTGTCGTTCACCGGTTTGTTGGTTAGACATAGGTGAGTCGGCTATCATTGGACCCGAGATGACGTTGCAGATAACGGAACAAATCAAGACTATTCGGCAGAGGTTGCTTACCGCTCAGAGTCGTTACAAGATTTATGCAGATCGGCGTCACACTCCCCTATCTTTTGTTGTTGGTGACCATGTATTCTTGAAGGTCTCGCCTCGTCGCGGTATTTCTTGGTTTGGCAAGAAAGGAAAGTTAACCCCATGTTTCATCGGTCCGTTTGATATCATAGAGAAGATTGGAGAGGTGGCTTATCGACTTGCTTTGCCTTCGAACATTTCGAATGTTCATGACGTTTTCCACGTGTCTATGTTGCGGAAGTATGAACCTGACCCTTCGCATGTGCTTGATTGGTCAAACATCGAGCTTGAAGCCGACGTTTCTTACGAAGAGAGGCCCATTCGTGTTTTGGATTCGCGGGAGCAAGTGTTGCAGGGGAAGACTATCCCACTTTTTAAGATCCTTTGGAACAATCATGGTATTGAAGAAGCTACATGGGATCGAGAGGAAGAAATATGCCTCAAGTATCCGGAGTTGTTTTGATTTTTGTTGTTCGGATCGACCTTGTGTTGCCTTTTGTACTCATACCGTAGGAAATTTCCGGGACGAAATTCTTTTAAGGTGGTTGAGCTGTAGCGACCCGCATTCTATAAAGTATTTTCGGAGTTTAAATCGTCTCGTAAATTAGATTCGGTATCTTATTTCATTTTATCTTAAAATCTTAGTGTGATTTTAAGGTGGTTGACCCTAGATTATAATAGAGAATTTGATTACGAATCCAACGAGACTTGAATCGCCTCGATCCAAGGTCGGACAAGAAAGTTATTGAATTTTAAAGTTTTCACAAAAATTTCCTTAAGGCCGACCGGTACACAAGATGTGGTCGACCGGTCGGGATGCGTCAGAGAGTCTTCAATTAGGCGCCGACCGGTACACGCGAAGTGGTCGACCGGTCGTGTAGGTTCTATGGAAATTTTAAAGGGGCGCGACCGGTACACAAGATGTGGTCGACCGGTCGCCGAATTTCAGAGAGTTGTTCGAAAGGGGCGCGACCGGTACACGCAATGTGGTCGACCGGTCGCGAAGGCCAAAATTCGCGCAGAATGGTTCTCATTAAGGGTATTTTTGGTACTTCAAGTGGGGGAGTATATATACTATAGGGAGCCCGAAATTGGGTCATCTCCTTCACATTTTCTGAACCCTACTCTCTCTCTACCTCCATTCCATACACTCTCTACCTTCTCTCTAGAATTTGAAGGTCTTCCAAGAAGATTTTGAAGAAAACCCGAGTTCTAACGTTGTTCTACACATCTCAAGCTCTCCGGTGAGCACCATAGTTCAGCCATTCATCGATTTTCAGATTTTTGGAAATTTTGGAGAAGCTCCTTGAGGTAGGATCTCTCTATGGCTTACTATGTATTTAGTTGTGTTCTCTTTTCCCTTCCTTGAATCTTGAGCATATTGCTACAAATTTCGTAGGTGTGATTTATGGGTTTTCTAGACCTAGGGTTTGGAGTCAAATCATGAAATTGAAGGGTGGAATGAACTCCCTAGGGTCTTGTATTGCTATGTGTGGGTTCAATTTGACATTATAAGTTTAAATGTGAAAAGCCCTAAATTTATAATTTCACTATTTTTGGAAATTTGGGGGTTTTTACTCTAAGGTCATGGAATCATTAAATTGAGCTTACTTTTATGAAATTAGATGCATGAGAACACAAATGGGTAGAATTAAACCTATAGCCATGTATGATGCAAAATTGAGGGAATGTGATCTATTGTGAATTGACTAGCTAAGGCTAGGGATAAAAATAAACATCATTGTTGTGACACACCCACTAGCTTTTTCTAGGACTATGAACTAAGAAATGAGTTCACATTGACACTATGAACGATACGACAATACGACTTACTAGCCGTGGCTTGGGATTTTCCGATATGAACTAAGAAATGAGTTCACATTGACACTATGAACGATACGACAATACGACTTACTAGCCGTGGCTTGGGATTTTCCGATAGGGGTTCTGTGATTATTATTCGGGAATGGACTTATGATGGGATTCCCGGGATGGTCGCTCCATCCACGACATTGTGCACAATGGGGGTTACTCGGGCCCTCCCAACGTTACTTGGGAAACGCTAGGCAAGGAGTGTGTTAGTTAGTCAGACAACTACTACCCTATCCTACCCTATCGAGGTTACTTGACACTTAATTTGGAACGGACTTTTGATGGGGTTCCAATGGACACTTATGATATGATTGAAAAACATATGGAGTGGACTTATGATGGGACTCCAACACTTATCCATACAATGAAACGTGAACGGAATAGACTTAAGATGGAATTCCGGAAACCATTTTCTATTGCAAAGAAAGAGGAGGAACTCACACTCCTACTTGGTACTTGTCTAAATGAGAAATAATGAAGAGTCATGTAGTAGGGTACTTGTAGATGCTACCCCTTTTCCTTTTTACTCTTGTTTACTTCGGTTACATTAGAATCACGTGTATAGTGGGATCAAATGTCATGAATCATCTGGTTCATTCATGCTTGGTATCCTCTGTTCATATCACACACTAGTCACGCCAATTATTTACATAGTTTGCTATAGATATTTCCTACTTTGGCGTGACACGCCCTTTTTTTAAGGTTCTGCAGGGAAGAAACAAATTTTGGAGGATCTTGAAGCCCCTTGATCACCTTGGCTAGTTGGTAGCTTTTTTTTGGGAACTATGAACTCTATTATTTTGAAACACCCGGTTTGTGGGTTGTCACTACTTATGGCATGTAATAACTTGAAACTTGTTTTTCCTTCTCTTCTACATCTTCTGTGGTTTGAACTTATAACTTAAATTTTCCGCATTCATACTCGGATTTTTAGTAAGTTTGGAAGGGGCGTGTTTGGTATTTAGACTTGTTTTAAATGGTAATGATCCATGCTTGTGTCCCCATTTGAAAATAAATTAAAATTCAAAAAAAAAAACATGGCTTGAAAATCCGGGGCGTGACATATTGTAAAAGCCGTTTTGAGCTTAATTTGAGTTGTATTGTTTTAGATAGGCAACGTATCCAAGGATCACATCCTTGAAAGGCAAATTGATCTTTAGGAGATACTTCACTTATAAGTATCCTCATAGGACTCTCACTAGCCAAATTTATAGAGTCCAATAGTACTTCACCGTACTACTAGTGAACTCTCCTGAGCGTTGATTTCATTCATTCTGAGAGTTGACAAGGGGTGTGCTTTAACGGTAGCACATCACTTGGTTTTATATCTTTTAGCCCAAACACTTGTACTTCACTTTTGCACATTACCTACCCCAGTGAGACTTGGACTTATATCCACTGTGTGATCAGTAGTGGGAAAAGAGCATACGCTCTTGGGTAGAGACTTTTTCTAGAGTGCTTGTAGGCATTAGCTTTCTCTGTTCAGACCTTTACAGTTGTCCCCTCATAAACCTATGCCTTTACGGATATAGTCAGGACGTGCGGTAGTCCTGCAAATCTGTGTCTTGCGAGGCATAGTCAGGGTCGAGACTGACCTTGAAACCCGTACTTTGCATTTAGTACGGTCAGGCTCTGCGTGTAGCTTGGGTGTGAGTACCTCAGCCCAAGGGGGGGTCGGGAAGATAGAGTTTACGTTTACTCTATAGAGAGAGGTTACCTTAGTCAGCAGGAGTTAGGCTAGGAAGAGAGTTTTGCGTTTAACTCTTTGTAAAAGATTACATAGTGGATACCGGGGTGCTCTGTAAAAGGAAACACACCGAAGAGTGGAGTAGGCAATTGGCCGAACCACTATAAAAATCCTGGTGTCTATCTCTTTCTCTCTCTCCTTACTGTACTTACTTGCTGCTTGCACTTTGCTCTGGTACTTTATTTAATACCTTGTGTGGTTTGTGCTTGTCAATTTTTAATTTACAGGATAATTGCAAAATCACCTATTCACCCCCCTCTAGTTGAAATATCAATTGGTATTAGAGCTTGGAACTCCAAGACAGAGGCGTAACAACCCGGAGGTGATCCCATGGCTGCTTCAAAGGGAAGGTGTGATGAGTTAGATCTCTTTAACTCTGAGGTACATTCAAAAATTTCTTCTGATTTCGATTATGATAATGATGATTTATTGGATGAAGATATTTACTTTGCATATGAAAATCTTCAAAAAGAATTTGCGAAAATCCTTGACAAAAATCAAGAGTTAAAGGAGAATGTGTGCGCACTTGAAAATGACAAAGATTCTCTAATGGCTATGATTAAATCACTGCAAGAGAAATTAAGTATGAAAGAAAACCAAGAATTTACTGTAGACAATTCTGGAAACCTGAGAAATAAACTAAGCCTACTGGAAACAACTAAGAAATTATTTGATGAAGAGAGATTGAAGAAAGGCTCTGACATGTTAGATGATGTGCTTAAAATTCAACGTTCCCATCGTGATCGTAGCAGAATAGGATATGATGGGTCATATTCATCTACGACAAAGAATTAAAAAAGGCCTATCACCTTTATTTCTAGCACCCCCGCAAAACCCCCTCCAAAGACTTCTATGGAGCATGCTCCTTGTTTCTACTGTGGGAGGGTCAGCCATATTAGCATTAGTTGTCCATTGAGAAAACCCAGTGGTAGTAAACCCAAGGCAAAATGGGCCCCTAAGAATGTTTGTCATCTCGCTGAAAAAATTAGTCTAAGAGCCCAAGATCAAAAGCCTATCTGGTACCTCGACAGTGGATGCTCTCGACACATGACTGGAGAAAAGGAGAAGTTTTCACTCCTCTCTAATCATAGTGGAGGGACTGTAACATTTGGTGATAATAGCAAGGGCGAGATTGTAATACCTGTATTGTGGTTTAAAGAAATTAATAATAAATAAATGAGATTTAGAAATAATTTTGGTCTTAAAAAAATGATTAAGGAAGTTTGGGAATTTTTGAGGAATTTTATTAAATTTTTGTAGATTTTTGGTTCTAGATATCGGTATCTTGACTCCATTGTTGCTCAAGCTTGGAGCTTGAGTTCCAAGGCTCAAGTGTGCCCGGATCAAGAAATGCAAAGAAAAAACCTTGCTCCTAGCGGCCAGATCTACACATGAGGCACCATTGTTTCTCCATCTCTCGAAGTTTTGAAGTTAGGGTCTTTATGAAGGAGCTCGGATGGAGTTTTATCATGAAGAAACATTGCTTCCCTCACCAAGAGCTATCCGGCAACCACCATAGCTCCATCATCCGATGACTTTTGGGATTCCGGCGACATTCTGGCGAAGGCTTTTGGAGCGGCGGTCTTCATGAACATCGTAGGAAATAAGGAGGCCTACACGATGGCGGGTTTGGCTTGTGGCGGCGACTTTCCGGCGGCGGCTCTGGCGACGCTTCCGGTGGGTAACTTCTAAATCCTACTTTGTATGCGTAGTCGTGTTTCATTCCATTCCATGTTTCATTGATTCGTCGGTTATTGGTTCGTTGGACATAGTCGGGTTACCCTTATATTCAATTCGATTCAATTATCATATGTCGGGTAAATGGGTTTCGTAGAATTCGTCATTTGGGTGTCTTGTAATCATTCGTGGATAAATGTGTCAAATTAACCCCTCAGAGCAAGTCTAGGCACCTTAAGAACCCTTGCCCGTCATGTGTTCGATAAAATGCCTAAACTAGATGGAGTGTACAAGTGGGGATGCAATCGTGTCAAATTGTGTCATGAGGTATAGAAGACACTATGGAATCGAATTTGGAGTTTGTGTTGGAATGAACTAGAATTGGGGTTCTTGTGGATAGTTGAACGGATTGCATGATAAAAGTATAATTGGTTGGGACGTGTCGATTTAGAGTGATGTTAATGGAATCGTAATGGTCTTGTACGTTGGGTGATCCTTATTGGTAGCAAAATGTGACGCTTGTGGAAATATGAGAGGATTGAGATTACTCGTGGATACTTAGATGATTTGAGTGGTAAAAAGGGAATAGTCATTTGCGTCGACTTGGGATGAGGATAATAAAATATGGAACTTGTGAAATGTAACGTGGTGTCTCACCTTGGTACGGTTATAGTTGTCATTGCGGTGGTCTTGTGGTTTGGGTGACTTTCCTTGGTAAGGGCGTGGGAACCTTCGGGAACTTGATCTAGCCTTGGGCTTGTTTTATCGGAATGTTGGTAATGATTTTGGATTCACCCAAACATGAAATGAATGAAATGAACGCAATGCACAACCAATACGGGGATGGATCCTACGAGGACCACCCTTGGACAATCCTAAATCCTACATGTGAACATAATCAAATAGAACATTGACATGCGACGTTTGTTGGCATACGAGGATCCATCTCGGGTACGGGAGGTCTTTGCCCTAACCCTTATATTTTTGACATGCCTTTTGGAAACTCACTAGACTGGGAGGTTACATGCCCCAGGGTGTTGGTTTGAGATGGTATCCATCCGGGTTAGGAAGGTTTGCCCTATCCCGCGGTATTGCCCATTGAACTGCTTTGACACTATATATGACGCGATATTACGATCTACTAGCCGTGGATAGGAATTTCCGATAGAGTTACTTTGATATTGA
>NMUG010005646.1:0-13020 GCA_002855965.1 Monotropa hypopitys | reverse complement strand
CTTTTATCTTATTTCTCTAATAATTGGCTCCAATGAATCTTCCTTTTTCTAATTATGCTTATAAATGATCTTCACTTTACCTTTAGGTGCTTTATTCTTTTCTGAGATTTTCTTAATGATTAGAACTTCTCATTCCAATCATTTTTAAACAAATCTAAACTTTTCGTCATGATCAAATCTGTTTTTTCTTTCTTATCTTACACGTTATTTTTTCATATAACTTAATTAAATATTCACTTTCGACTAATTTGCCGAAGTTAAAATTATATTCCCGAGCTCCAATTAAGCTCGGGATACAATTCTGCAACGTATCGCCATCGATAATTTTGTTTATTCTGGACATCCTCTTTCTTAACTTTAACCTCTCCCTTAGATAGAACTCACTTAGATTGTCATTTTCGACTGATTGCCCGAAATGAAAAACCTTTTCCCGAGCTGAAATTTAGCTCGGGGGGTTCCGTTGTCAGAAATACTGTTCATCTCGTTCTTTTCTGTGCAGAAATTAATTTCTGTTCGGTAAATTAATTTTCTGCTCAGGAAATATTAATTCTGTGCGGGAATTAATATTTTAATCATATAAACTATCTTTTAATCATTCTCATAGTTGTACTTTTACTTTTCTGTCCTTACATTTATTTTTACCTACCACACTCTCTTACCCCAACTATGGGGGGATCTAGATATTATGTCATCTTTGTTGATGATTACTCTCACTATACTTGGATACACTTGTTTCACAATCGGTCAGAGATACCACAATTATACTTTGATTTTTCAAACATGGTCAAAACTCAATTCTTCTGTAATATCAAAGTATTACATGTTGAGAATGCTGCTGAATATAATGATTCTCGTGTTCTTAGTTTCTTTTGCCATCATGGGCAAAACTGCTCTAACAACCATTTATACCATGAATCGTGTTCTTTCTCCCATTACTGTAAATCTATCACCATATGAGCATCTATATGGTTATCCTTCTGCATATGATACTCTTAAAGTCTTTGGTTCTGTATGTTTTGTCTTACTACATCCTCGTAAGCTCACCAAATTAGAATTTCGTGCCTGTCTCTGTTGCTTCTTGGGCTATGGTATTGAACATAAAGGCTATAGGTGTTGGGATCCTTACTCCAAATGTGTTCATGGGTCCCGATATATTGTCTTCTGGGAACACAAAATGTTCTCTACTATGTCCTAATTTCATCTACCCCCTCTAGTGAACCTTCATTCTTCACTGATCCTTCTGTAGATCTATTTCCGGACATCCCTGACACATATACTACTGTTTCCAGATTCAGCAACCATATCAGTTCATCCTGCCACTTCTCCAGATACAATATCTTCATCCATTTCGTCTGTCTCATCTGAGTTGTCTACATTGACCTTTCCTGAGCTGTCTACTCCATTTAATGGTTCTACACCAACTCCTGATCTCTCTTCTGAGCTATCTACTCTGTCTGATGGTTATGCACCAACTCCTGATCCCCCTAGACGTAGTGGCCATGTCAAAACTCCATCTGTTCATCTTCGTAATTATGTTGTGTTATAATAGTTTCTGTTTTACAGTGGTAGTAGTTTCTGTTCTACATCAGTTAACTTTTTCAAAACATTTTTTGATCAATTCTGTTTTACATTGCAATTTCACTAATTAAGTAGTTTAGTTTCTGTTCTTTAGTGATGTCTTATACAACAGTTTCGTTTCTAATTATAAATCTGTTTTGATTTTTTGTTTCATCAGAAAAATTGCTTCACAACAAATAGAGGATTTCTTGTTCTCTAACACTGACAACATCATCCTTGATGGAAACATTCTACAGCAAATTGATGTTGGTTTGGGTGCCGATAACTATCCTATTGATGGGGCATCAAATGTTGTTGTTTCTGGCCTAAATGGTTTTGCTATCAGTCCGAGAATCTATTCGGAAACCCATCGGTTGCCAGACTTGTTGTCTCCTCCACTATTGTGGTTACACCACAGATGCTGTCGTATTTTCCTGCACCATTCTCGCCAGTCAATCATGTTGTTCGTCCGGAAAAATTTTCAGGGGCAGATTTTAAAACATGGCAAAATAAAATGCTATTTTATCTGACCACTCTGAGGCTAACACGATTTCTCATGGAGGATGAACTGGTCGTAGATCCTAACGACAATGATTTCTACAAAAGGGCTGCATGGGATGCCTGGAAGGCTGCAAATTTTCTATGCTGCAACTATGTTCTGGATGACCTTCAGAATTCTCTATATCATGTTTATGTGGCTACTAAATCTACCAAAGAATTATGGATGTCACTCGAGAAGAAATACAAGACTGAGGATGCAGGCTCTAAGAAGTTCTTAGCTGATTGCTTCACTGATTCGAGATGGTTGACTCACGATCTGTAGTGAGTCAGGCACAAGAATTTGAGGTTCTTGTCCGCCAAATGCATGCAGAAGGACTGATTATTTTAGAATCTTTGATGGTGGCCATGTTTGTGCACTGTCTACCCCCTTCATGGCTAGAATTGTGTACTTATCTTTTTCACAAAAGGAAGGAGATGTCCTACGAAGACTTTATGATGAAGCTTCGTATTGAAGAGGACAACAAAAAGACTGGTAGAAAGATGAACGAGTCTTCTAGAGCAAATGTGATGGAATATGGACAAAACTCTGGGTCCAACAGGAAACAAGCTGGGAAGAACTACGAGGCTGGTAAACAAGGCAACACGGTTGTCAATCAAAAAGGGTCCAAGAACTTTGGCCCTAAACCTGTCATTGCAAAGAAGCAATCATCACAATTCCAAGGGAAATGTTTCAACTGAAACAAAACTGGTCACCGATCCATGGACTGTCGTCAACCATGGAAGGACAACAAAAAATAGACAAACATGATGGACACTCTGTCCAATGACATCTCGAACCTCAACATCGGGTTCATGATTTCTGAAATGAATCTGGTGGGCTCCAACCCAAGGGAATGGTGGGTAGTCACACGAGCTACTTGCCATGTTTTCTCATATAGGAGTATGTTCACGACTTTTTCACTAGTTACAAACGATGATAAGTTGTTCATGGGTAACTCTACAACCTCAGAGGTCAAGGGAGTGGGAAAAGTCATTCTCAAGATGACTTCTGGAAGACATCTGTTTCTGAACAATGTACTCTTTGTGTCAGAGGTCTGCAAGAATCTGGTTTCAGGGTCTCTCCTTATCAAGCACGTCATGCGTGTAGTGTTTGAGGCTGAAAAGGTCGTTATGACCAAGACAGGAGTGTATGTAGGAAAGAGTTATTTGACTGGTGGGATTTTTAAGCTCAATATTGTAACTGAAAATCCTACTATAATGAATGATAATGAAAAGACTCCTTCTATTTACATACTTGAGTCATCTAATTTATGGCGTGGTAGACTAGAACATGTTAACTACAATGCAATTTGTAGATTAATAGCCCTAGATCACATACCTAAATTTCATATTGATTCAAACAATAAATGTGAAACTTGTGTGGATGCAAAAATGACTAGGTCATCTTTTCCAAAAATTCAAAGAAGTAATGAGCCTTTAGGGCTAATCCACACCGATGTTTCCGATTTGAAATTTGTCCAAACACGGGGAGACAATAAGTATTTTATTACTTTTGTCGACGATAGCACTAAATACTGTTATGTATATTTGCTTAAAAGGAAAGACGAGACTATCGAAAAATTCATTCTTTATAAGAATGAGGTTGAAAATCAACTAAGCAAGAAGATTAAGATGCTTCGAAGTGATCGAGGTGGTGAATATATTGCACTATTTGTTGAATTTTGTGCTCGACATGGTATTATTCATCAACTTACCGCACCTTACTCTCCTCAATCTAATGGGATTGCAGAACGTAAGAATCGAACGTTAAAAGAGATGATGAATGCTATGTTGATTAGTTCTGGGTTACCACAGAACATGTGAGGGGAAGCAATTCTCTTAGCAAACTATATCTTGAATAAGGTTCTTAGAAAAGATATAGATGAACCCCCTACGAACTTTGGACAAGTCGAAAACCTTCGTACAAATATATACGAATGTGGGAGTGTCTAGCAAAGGTGGCTGTTCTACCACCTAAAATGGTCAAAATAGGACAAAAAATGGTTAATTGTGTATTTATTGGATATGCATATAACAATAGTGCATATAGATTTCTTGTGCATAAATCTGATATTCTTGATATTCAAACAAATACTATCATGGAATCAAGGAATGCTCAATTCTTTAAAAATGTATTTCCATACAAGGCTATAGCTGAATCTAGCTCAGCTAAATGACCATTGGACACTGAAGTAGAAAGTACTTTAGACCAACAGGATGAAGATGACGAACTAAGAAGAAGCAAAAAGACTAAGATATCCAAGTCTTTTGGTCCTAATTTCATCACGTATATGATAGAATCTGAGCCACAGTCTTACAAGGCTACAGTATCCTCACCTGAGGGACCTCTATAGAAAGAGACCATCAAAACTGAAATTGAGTCTATTCTATATAATCACACCTGGGAATTAGTGAATTTATCACCAGGTTGCAAGCCTCTGGGCTATAAGTGGATTTTCAAAAGGAAAATGAAAGTAGATTGATCAATTGATAAGTAAAAAGCTAGGCTTGTCATTAAAAGGTATAGACAAAAGGAAGGTCTAGACTACTTTGATACTTATTCTCCTGTGACGATAATAATATCTATACACATGATATTAGCTATTGTTTTACTTTGAAATTTAGAAGTATATCAAATGGATGTTAAAATGGATTTCCTTAATGGAGATTTAGATGAGGAAATCTACATGGAGCAACCTGAAGGGTTCAAAGCTCCAGGCCAAGAAAGAAAAGTTTGTAAGCTAGTGAAATCACTATATGGCTTGAAGCAAGTACCCAAGCAATGGCATGAGAAGTTTTACAATGCTATGATTGGGAGTGGTTTCAAAATCAACGAATGTGAAAAGTGTGTATATGTCAAAGATACCAAGGATGACTATGTCACCTATTCTTATACGTTGATGACATACTTAATGTCGGTAGTAGCGACAATATTGTCAAAGCTACTAAGAACTTGTTAAACTCGAAGTTTGACATGAAAGACATGGGAATTGCTAAAGTTATTTTAGGTCTCAAAATCACTCGGACACCGAACGGACTTGTCTTGTCACAATCTCACTATTTTGACAAGATACTTGAGAAGTTTAACAAGTCTCATACAACCGTGGCTAGGACTCTAGTTGATTTGAGCCTCCATTTGTCTAAGAACACCGGTGAAGGAGTGTCTCAATTAGAGCACTCACGAGTAATTTGAAGCCTCGTGAACTTGATGACATGTACAAGATCGGATTTAGCCTACTCTGTTAGCCAGTTGAGCCGCTACACGAGTAATCTGGGAGTTAATCACTGGAAATCCATTACTAGGGTATTTCATTATTTAAGATACACCCAAGATTGGGAATTTCACTACACTACTATCCAACGGTACTTGAGGGGTATGTTGACGCAAATTGGATTTCTGATACGAAAGATTCCAAATCCACTAGCGGTTATGTGTTTACGCTAGGTGGTATAGTTGTTTCTTGGAAATCATCCAAACAGACTTGCATAGCAAGGTCTACTATGGAATCAGAGTTCATTGCTTTAGATAAAGCTATAGAGAAAGCAGAATGGCTTCGCCAATTCCTTGATGATATTCCAAGACGGCCTAAGCTTGTGCCTGCAATTTGTATAAATTGCGATAGTCAATCAGCGATTGGCAGAGCACAGAGCAACATATATAATGGAAAGTCACAGCATATTCGCCGTCGACACAATTCTATTAGGCAATTGCTCTCTCATGGTGTTGTCACTTTGGACTACGCAAAGTCAAAGGACAATATTGCAGATCCGCTAACAAAAGGGTTAACAAGAGAGCTTGTTGCTAAAGCATCGATGGGAATGGGCTTAAATCCTAATGCTAATAAAGATGTCTTGATGGAAACCCAGCCTAGTTGACTGGAGATCCCAAGATCTAGGATCAAAGGGATAACTAAATCTTCTACATTTAGTAATGTCATTGAGGAGTTTTACACTCCTGCTTATTCCTATGATGAAAAAAGTGATAGAAATGTATTCAGGTTGAGCTAAGCTTTTAAAGGCCCATACGCATCGATATGCCAAGTCGATAGATACTTGAGTTAAGAGGTAACCTATATGAGTATGAAGTGTGGCCGCTTCTTTGAAAATTTGGAAAATTCTCGAGAAAATACTTGCAGAACCAGGTGATGTGTTCAAGGCCAAACTGAACACAAACAGTGAGAACTAAGTTGTGCGTGGAAAGGTCCTGTGTGTGGTCTATTGTCTCGGTTTACACAAATGACAGAACATTTCAAAACACAGCGTTTACTGGTCAGCCAGTAATACCTAATAGACTTTCACAAGGGAAGGTTCAAAGTGCCACGTGTCGTCCTCTGGTTTGCAGGTCAAACCGCATTCGTCGGGGCTTGTGCAAGAGTAAATAATTGACAGTTGTGATATGTACCTGTCCCAAGCCCTATAAATAGGATGTTGTGATTGATCGTCCGGGTCTTACAACTTTGTGTTCTAACTCTCCATAGTGTTTTTGTCCTTCGATCTGAGCCTTCGGTAGATTAGCAGGTATTATGGACCAAGTGATCGTCCTGGTCTCTTTAACGAGTTCTAGCACGGATTCCGATACATCCTTCATGCTCAGTTCTGAATACTCAACGTTTGAAGTTGATTTCGAAGTGCATGTCCCCACTTCAAATCTGGTGCCAGAAGCACCTGATCCGTCTCTTCCCCCACCACGTCGCGCGGGCTACTCTCGTTCGGAATTTTTCTGACGAGGAATCCTTCAGCCGGACAGGATTTATGTGGGATGTGTGCATAGGATTTGCGCAAGGCGGTCATGTCGGACGAAAGCCCCGGGCACAGGGAGGTGATCGGCCCTGTCCCTACTTGGACTTCTTTCTCAATGGGTCGAGGGGGATTGATGAATTCTACCATAAGTACGGAATTCCTTCATCTATTTCTCTCGCAGAAGTGGGACCTAAGGTCACTTTTGCTGAGAAGCAAGTAACCATTCCTCTGCTGGCGATAACTGAAGGGGGGTTGAAACTACCCTTTCAGTTTTTCCTTCGGACTTTCTTGCGCGCGTTAGGGCTTTCACCTAGCCAATTGTCTATTAATATCTACCGGAACATTGGGTGTATTGAGGAGCTGTGCCAACGGGGTAACTTACAATTTACAATGGCGGATCTCATGGGCTTATTCTCACTTTCCCGGAACCGATCGTTTGAAAGATACTTTCTCTCTGCCCGCAAACCGTATAAGGACGTCATCTTGAGGCTGCCTGACTCTGAGCGATGGGAAAACATATACCTCTAGATGTTCAAAGAATACAACTTTGGACCGGGGGACGATCGCCGACACCCTACTCCCACAAAACCCGGAAACCCAGATTGGAGCCCTTCTAACTATGGTTGCCTTCTGCCCCTATGTTCTGATAATATCTGCATCTCTACAGACACTTCCTGGATCTCTCGTGTTTTGTTGCAGAAGTCTTTGAACAGCCGTATCGCAACATTGCTGAGTTGTGAGGGGAGGGATGCCCCTTCCCTACTGGGGTATCAACCAACGTACCAAAGCATTCTGGAGGACTGGAAGACCCGTGGGAAGAGGAAGCAAAAGGCAACCCCTACCGATTGTCGGGGACCCATGCCCATCCGTAAGAGGTCTAGCATTTTCCAATATTTTGTCGGAGAGTCCTCGATAATTGGTGGAAGGAACACTGAAGGCTATGCCAAGGAGTCCCCAGCGCATCCTCCAGTTCCAGAGGTGCCTTTGGTCTGGAGTGTTCCTCTGGAGCTCGTTGAAGTGAAGCTAGAGCTGCCAGATTTCGAGGAGGAGGGTCCGACGGGTGCGGAACGTGGCACAGGGCTGGAAGCAGTTCCACTACCGGACAACTTCGATGCTCTATACCCATGGACACCTGATTTCCTTAGATTTCCTAGGGCGCCTGTTCTTCGGTTAGACAGTGTTCACACCGATCCCCGAATTGCTCGCCCCATTTTTCGGGCACTGCAGCTGCCGGAGGACATGAGAGTCCTGCCAACCGGCATGGGGGCTATTGTTGATCATACCGGAGCCAGTCTAATAAAGGTACCTTCGATTCCTTCTGAGTGGTGCCCTTCGTTGAGATGTTTGCTGATAGTAACTGTGTTTCTTATAGGCCTTCTAGTCCTTCTCGGAGATGTATCAAGCTTACCAGGCAATAAATCGGAGGGCCATCAAGTGGCACTGTCGGGCCCTGAAGGCGTAAACCAACCTCAGATCTGTTACAATCTGGAAAGATCTGCTCCTTCGACAGCTTGAGGAGGCATCAGCAGAGCATCCATATATTTTGGTGTGGGTGGGTGTTTCTTTGATTACGTGATATATGTTTGACGTGCGTGAAATGATTTGAGAAGAGCTACCGATCGGGGCTCTCAAAACAAATCACAAAGGTCATCCGGTTATCACCATAGGATGTGTATGTGGTGTTGAGTTATTGTTGCGTATTGTGGAGCGTGGGGTTATTGGTTTGTTGGCATATCGAATTATCATTTCCTCCTCTATTTATCATCTTATGGAAGACTTGTATTCGGTAATAGTTTTGTTTTCACCATTTGCCATCTCCCTTGTTCAAAATTTGAGGACGAAACTTTCTTTAAGGGGTGTGATTTGTCACACTCCGAAAATTGTAAAATATTATTTTGAAAATTATATAATTTATTTTGAAATTTATTAGATTTTTTGGAGATTTTATTGGGAATTATTTCTCAATTTAATTTTTTTTATTAAATTTCATCCCCTCATCCTCCCCATTTTGATATAGGCTCTGTCTATTCCCCTCTCATTTCTACATATCAAAATGAGGAGTGTGCCCTTTTACCCCGAAAGTTGTATATCGAAATAGGGTTAGCCTTTGGATCCCTCTATTTTGATATACTACCTCCTCTGATGGCATTCCCATTGGTTGCATTTCGATATGCAAATTGTTTGCATATCGAAATGCATATCATATGTGCCCCTTCTATTTCGTCGTATATCGATATGGGAGTTAGGCATTTCGATTGTATTTCAATATGTCGTATATCCAGGTGATTTACTCAACCACCTCAGGCATTCATGACATAAACTTGAATTAAACTTTTAAATTGAGGATAAAACATAGCAGAAATATTACACGTGCATAAAACTGGAAATAAAGTACTTGTTCCTTAATATATTACAGACCCATACAAAACCCAAACTATCTTAGAGGTTGTCGTAGGTGACTTGTCTTTGGTCGTTTTGACCCCTTTATAATGTATTCTCCAATCTTTCTATCTTGTAAAACTATGGCTAACTGTCGTGGTCATGGACGTCGTGGAGTTTTGATTCCCGATGAGGGTAGTGAAGAAGTCAATGGCCTACCTAGGGATGTCCCAGGTATTGCTCAACCTGAAGGGGCTATCCCCGGAGGGATGGTAAATGCGGGTCAATTCATCCGTGATATTGCTACAAACGTGGTTGAGGCTAATCGAGAAGTTGTTATGCTTAGAGACAATGCTCCCAGCCATATATCTGAATCTCTTCGGGAGTTTCGCCGCATGGATCCACCTAAGTTCAACGGTGAAGGTGACCCAATTGAGGCAGATCATTGGATGACGGAGATCCAAAAGGTCTTCGAAATCCTTGAGATCTCAGAAAACAAGGTTCGTCTCTCACTCGCTTCATACCAACTTATTGGGGAAGCAAACGCTTGGTGGACTTCAATTGTGGAAGTACGGAGGGATGCTCTTCGGGTCCTTGCCGGTACCAATCCTCATGCTATTATTGATCTTCTTGGATCTATGACTTGGGATGACTTTGAAGCCGTCTTTGAAGGTCAGTACTTTCTAGAATCTTTTCGTGATGGTCTCCACGAGCAGTTTGAGAGGCTCGAGCAGGGAACCATATCAGTAACTCAATATGCCTTCAAATTTGAATCCTTATCTCGGTTTGCTCAAGACTGGGTCAATTTGGAAGAAAAGAAGTGTAAGAGGTTCGAGCGAGGTCTTCATCCTTCCATCCAGCGTCTGATTGTGGGTCATCGTATTCGGGTCTTTGCCGATATGGTGGAGTGTGCCATACTTATTAAGTCAAATAAAGAACCTTCCTGAGAAGTCAATATTTGGGAACCTAGGGGCCAGTCTTCTGGCTCTAGTGGTTCCTCTGGTAGCTTTAGAAAGAAGAGATCGCTTGAGCAATCACATTTTTCCAAGGGACAAAAATAGCAAGTGAACCCCGGTCAACCCGGTGTTTGTTTCTGAGCCCAGGTCGTCTACCACAGGTGTAATCAGCCTGGACATTTCTGCACTGAATATCCATAGGTTACTTACTTTGAGTGTGGCCAAGCTGGTCATGTTTCCAAATTTTGTCATTCTAAGAGCATTGAGCGCAGTGAGGCAGGGTCTGTCCAACAGCCTCGGCATGTTCAGTCATTCCAGCAGTAGCGGTTTCAAGCAGCTCCGGTTTCTTCTAGCCATGGCTCTAGGTCTGACAGAAAGGGTCCTTTGGGACCAGGGCAGTCTTCAGGCCAGCGCAGTGGTGCAGGGCGTGGCCAGATGACTTAGGGCCGAGTATATGCTGTTCCATCTATTACTCCTTAGCCTTCTGTTCAGCAGCTAGAGGCATCTGTTGTGCGCAGTAACATTCTTATTTATAATTCTTGGGCTTCTGTTCTTATCGATTCAGGTGTATCGCATTCTTTTCTGGCATTATCTTTTGCATTTGCCTTGAGATTAAATTTGGAAGTCATTGATCCTCCTATGTTGGTGGAATGGCCTGTTGGAGGCCGTATTTCCATAAACTATTTCTGTCGACAATGCGAGATGACAATCGTCGGTCAACATTTCTCTTTCGACCCTATAGTATTGAATATGTCTGGGTTCGATGTCATTTTGGGCATGGATTGGCAATCCACTCATCGTGCCAATATAGATTGTTTCCGTCGTCGTGTTCTGATTCAAGTGCCCGAAGGAGATTTCTTCTATTTTATTGGGGATCGCCAGGTTCCCATTGAGCCATCCTTTTACGATCTGAAGGAGCATGGCTCCATTTGTTGTTTACTTGCTAGCTTGGTCTTGGATGATGTTGTCTCCGAGCACCAAGAGTTGCCGGCCGTGGTGTGTAACTTCCTTGATGTGTTTCCAGAGGAGTTACTGGGTCTACCTCCTGAGAGGGAAGTGGAGTTCTCTATCGACCTCATTCATGGATCTGCTATCTCTATTATACCATACCGATTTTACCCTACCGAATTGAGGGAATTGAAGTCCCAAATTAGAGAATTATTTGAGTTGGGTTTCATTTGCCCGAGTTCTTCTCCTTGGGGAGCGCCTGCTCTCTTTGCCAAGAAAAAGGATGGGTCTCTTCGCCTTTGTATCGATTATTGCAAGTTGAACAGAGTGATCATCAAGAATCGTTACCCTATGCCCAGG
Source organism: Monotropa hypopitys (assembly GCA_002855965.1). Taxonomy (NCBI): domain Eukaryota; kingdom Viridiplantae; phylum Streptophyta; class Magnoliopsida; order Ericales; family Ericaceae; genus Monotropa; species Monotropa hypopitys. The sequence goes on along the minus strand of NMUG010005646.1, from coordinate 1,540 downwards.
ATCGACGATCTCTTTGATCAACTACGAGGTTCTACTTGTTTCTCTAAAATTGATTTGCAGTCCGATTACCACCAGTTGCGTATTCAGGAAGAGGATATCCCCAAAACAGCATTCTGTACTCGTTATGGCCACTTTGAGTTTGTGGTTATGCCGTTTGGGCTGACCAATGCTCTGACTACTTTCATGGATCTCATGACCTATATTTTCTGGACCTTCTTAGATCAGTTTGTGGTGGTGTTCGTGGATGATATTCTTATCTATTCAACTTCAGTAGAAGAACATCAGGCTCATTTCCGTATTGTTCTTGATCTTTTGCGCGAGAATCAGCTTTATGCCAAATGCAGTAAGTGCGAGTTTTGGCTTTCAGAAGTGAAGCTCTTGGGACATGTGGTGTCTCAAGATGGCGTCTCTGTTAATCCGGTCAAGATTGAGGCCATTCTTTCCTGGCCTAGACCATCTAATGTATTCGAAGTCCGTAGTTTCCTCTGTCATGACCCAATCACACATGAGCCATGACCTGCCAATGAGCAAGCTCGCTAAAGGCCCTATTTAATGAGTTTAGGGATTCATCGAACAATTTTAGATTGAATAATAGCGGGAAAATCGTGAAATAATCTAGAGAGTGCATTACTAAGTAAAATATTACCCACATCAGTACATTAATTCGAATCAGAGATACAAAAAAGCCTCATGAGATGATACAAGGGATAATCAAAAACTGAGATATAAAAACTCCAAATGCTCCTACTCCTGCTCCTCAAATCCTGAAAAGAGTTTTAGAAAAATGCATAAGTTATAAAGCTAGAGTAAATTCAATACATGCCCAAATTACAAGTTTCATGAACAACCAAGATCATTTCCTGCAAGTAAATCATTCCAGATAAACATAGTATGAGTGGCTCAGTAGCCTTAAGAGTAGTATCATTGACCCATCCTGGTCATATCAGATTTTCGGCATCTTTCGCGCATGAACCTGCAACAGGTACATATTGATTTCTTTGGGTATTCTACCTGAAATGTAAGACTGTCAACCAGTCTACCAAGCCAACCAATTACAGCCTCCACGGTACTAGAAACAAGGGGAGCTACCCCATAATTTTCAAAGCGGCATGATATCATCTGATGACCATCTGGTTTGGTTCCAACCTTATAGTTTGTCCCTATATGCATGATATTTTCCCCTGCCCCCAGCATTTGGGTTCTTATCCGTTTATGACCGTATTCCATGGTCATGTCATGTCCGTGCCGAATATCACATTACACATTTCCACATTTTGCTTATCCATGTGTAAAAAGGTTTTTCACAAGCTCTCCTCTTTTATTTTGCAAGATTGATAACATAGTAGATTTTTCGTCTCAATAGCCACAATAATAATTGTAAAACGAGTGAGCAAGTTGGAAAATACGAGTAAATAAGGCATGTACAAATTCACCTTTTTCCTTGGGTTGATTCTTCTTGGATTAACACCTCCAAAAACATAAGGGAACACAACTAAGCTTCCTGCCAAACAAATAAGGCTGCTGCCGAGCTAACTAGGCC
>NMUG010005645.1:0-13021 GCA_002855965.1 Monotropa hypopitys | reverse complement strand
TTATTGTCAGGATGGCCCCTCCTCAACGTTCAGGGAAGGAACCTGCTTCAGAGGCTGGTCCTTCTAGACAGCGACCAGAGGATGATCCCCCTTTTGAAGTTGATGAGGCTGATTCAGGTGATGATGAGGATGACTTGGATCTGATGATACCGCATTGTGGTTACTTTGAGAGATTTTCTTCTTCAGGTGCTGGTACTTTGCTGAGAGGTTCTACGGTCATTCCAGAGCTCGGAGCAGCTAGTGTTGGCATTCCTGATACTCCTTTATTGAGCCGTCTCGGTTCTCATCCGTCTATTTTTCTGCATACTCAGACAGTTCCTCCCACTTATATTTTCAGGGGTGCGTGATTTCAGGCTATTGAGATTTGTCGTGGGGCTCACCGCGTTTACCGTAATTTTTTGGTTCAACAGGGCTTTGGTGATTTCCTTTCTATCACTCCTTTCTGTACTTGACACACTTTGGTCTCAGCACTGGCAGAGCATTGGTTTAGCGAGACCAACACCTTGCATCTTGGGGATTGTGAGTTGGGGGTTACCCTTTTTGAGTGGACTGTGATAACCGGTATTCATTTTGGTGGATGTCCGGTTCAGAGGATAGAGGGCAGTATTGCTGACACAGAGCGTGTGCTGGGCATTCATCCTTTTGAGTTGGTTGGGCGGTGCATTCCAGGCTCTATTTTGAGAGAGGGATCGGCTTTTTATACTTACCCCGTTGATGGCGATGAGCTTTTCTGGCGTCGCCGATGTCTTCTTCTCCTTCTTCTGGTGTCATGCTTTTTGAGCAACAACGGTACCAAGTTTGCTGTGGATTATGTCGGCTTGGTAGATTTTGATGATGATTCTTTCTTTGATTGGGGAGCATTTACTTTTGACACCTTTCTTCAAGCGATGAGGAGGAGGGTTAGCTATCCCAATCCTACTCAGTTGGGATTTTGGCCTTTCTTGCTTTGGTGATCGTACGAGCATATGGGTGTTGCTCGTCCGCCTAGTCCTTTGGGTGAGCTAGTTCCCTGTGCTCTTCGATGGCCTCGACCTTCCTCCCATTCTCTGGACTTGTTGGATTTTGTTTCTCTGCAGACTCAGCTGGAGTTGGTCACTCCTGATTAGATAGTGTGGCAGCCCTTTCAGTATTTGGCTCTTAGTGGAGTATACGACTATGAGGTATATCTTTCCCACCGGTGATGCGACTTCTATTCTTTCATGTCTTGGGAGTTGTACATGGGTGATCACTGCTGGCGTCAAGTGACTGGCGAGGTTAGGATCCCTCGATGCCCTTTTTCCCATACTTTCGGCAATCGGCGCATGCCTGGTCTTGAGATTACTGAGGTTAGCGACTTCATGATAGTAGGAGATTATGCTGCTTGGTTCAGGAGTGTCTCCATCGGACGTTTTACCACCACCGTGCCAGTCCGTGGAGGGCAGTCGATTAGCGCCGAGCAGGAGTAGTTCTATCAGCAGCATCATTCACAGAGGGAGAGTGAGCAGTTTTGCCATTTTCAGCAGTTCCAGCTCTTGATGAGATAGATCGGCATTGACATGGGAGCTCCAGATGTCCCACCTTTTCCACCTCCACCACCACATGATCAGGTATATTTAATTTATAGCTGTTTTTGTCTCTCTTTTTTGCTTTCTTTTTTGTTTCTACTTTTCTGATGGATTTCTTTTCCTTTGCAGGATGTCCCAGATCCTCCCCACAGTTCTGTTGACAGGAGGCCCCGACGCAGAGGCAGGGCTGACAGGGGTCGCGATCGAGATATCTGATACATGATGCAGTTTATATATGCTTATTTTCTTTTCCCCTTCTTTTTTTTGTTTGTCTATGTAATTGGTTAATGTATCCTAAATCATGTTGTATTCCTGCTTATTTTCTTTTTTTATGCTTTTTCTTTCCCTTCCCTCTTTTTTAAAATAAACTATGGTTTTTTTTCTAGCTCTTTTCATTTGTACTGATGCATGTATATAAGAAAAAGGATATTAATCTGCTGCTGTCGTCTTTCTGCTTCTTTCTTTGTAGGATGGCTTTTTCTCCTGCTTTTCCGTCACTTATGCTTGCATGGTGGGCTTCTTTTTCCTCTACTGAGCAGACACAGTTTGAGGCAATCTTTGGAGGTATTGCGAGTTTATTGACTATGACTGTTGCTCCTCATTTTCTACTGGCTCTTATTTGCTTCTAGATTCCGAGCTTGAACCTCTTCTGATTTGGATTTCATGAGTTGAACCCTACCCTTGAGGAGTATCATTTTGCTATGAGGATGCAACCTTCTTTAGAGATCTTGGCTTGCATTGATCTACGGGCGAATGCCCGTACTACATTCTCTGCTTTGACAGGCATCAAGAAATCTTCTTTGATAGTGGACAACATCGGCGGAATCCCCACCATTCGCCCGGATTTTGTTTGGGGATTTTTCGGAGACGTGACTCATTATGACCCTCAGAGTTCAGATTTGTCAGGCAGACCGATAAGGGTGCTGGCTCTCGGAGACATTTACATGCTTTTGCCTTCGTACTCCTATCAGGATTATTCTTTTCTCGGAGTGATGGTTTATTGGATCTGCGCGTGGCCTTTTGTGTAGATGCTGTAATCAACGGTCAATCCATAATTCCGGCAATATTGGCAGGGACTTTCAGAGGCTTGACCCTTTATCACTTTCTACAGGATCCACAAGTCTGCTGCGGGGTTGAAATTCTTTTCATATGGTTGGCAGCTCATTTGTTTCGGGGACATTCTTCTCATACCAGGTGGTTTATGACTTCCCATTTGACTTTCTTGATCGAGCGTCATCTTTCTCTGCGATCCATCCCTCAGCATTTCGATGCTTGGGTTATGGTGTTAGAGAGCATAACCCCTGATACTATTGTTTGGGATATTGAGACTTTCAGTGCTCAAGAATTTGCCGTGACTGTGCATAGGTCGGGTTTGTCGTTTCTTCCATTGGTTGGGCTTTGTGGGGTTGTTCCTTATTTTGACTGTCGAGTGATTCCTACATCTTCATCCTCTGCCCCGGGAATCAGGTATTGTTTCGATTTTACCGATCAGTCACCTCATTCACGCATTATGGAGGCTTCTGCTTTTTGGAATACTCGGGTGAGACTTCTTTCTTCTCAGATATCAGATGCTCCTGGAGTTACTGATACCTACTTGGATTGGTTACAATCGGAGATCAATCGAGATGCTGCGATCATTCTGAGTTCCCCCGTTCTTTTAGATCCGATTCCTTTGCCCGAATGGATACCTTATTTGGCAAGGCAGATTTTGGGATATTTACTCCAGATGTCTTCTTCTTTTTCATAGCGCATCCAACTGTCTCAAGAGCAGGATCATGCCATTCATCACCTTTCTTATGTCAGGGAAGAGAGAGCTTTGCTTCAGAGGGATTTGGGTAATATGTCTCAACAGCTATTGATCTTGGAGACGACGATGAATTCTTTGCAGAGGGATCTTGATAATGTCTGGACTTCCGCGAGTTCTACCAGTACTCTATGTGGATTAGAGGAGGCCTTAGCACAATTTCTTCATGCTCATGAGACTCATCTCGACGAAATGGATTGACTACACCATGAGTTATCCCATTCTGAATGTGCTCTTGGAGATGCTAAGGCTCAGATTGATGACTTGGAATATCAACGAGGCTTATTTCGGGAAGATATTGATACTCTGAATTTTTCTCGCCTTGCTCTTGCTGCTGAGGTGGAAGGCTTACGGACATCCTTAAGTGATGCCCGACAGAAATTGAATATGGAAAGAGGTATTCACCTTAGAGATATTGAAAGCTTGCGGTCCAGTTTTTGCTTTCTCAATCATCTTTTCCCGGGAGGATATTCAGATACTGTTCACATTCAGACTCTTCTTGGAATATTTTGAGGCTTGATTGATGCTGATATTTCTGGTGTTCTGGGTATAGATGTGGTGCTCGCTCATTATCGCGAGACTTGTCGAGCCTTGTTGCATCTTTTGGATGATCTCTCGAAGGGGAAGGGTCCCTCTTGATTGTATTCTCCATTTGCTGGCCTCTTTGCTCGTTTCATGTTGTTTTTTATTTTCACTTGAAATATTAACGTTTGGGATCATCATGTATTAATAAACTTTTCCACATTTTGCATAATAATCGAACAAGCAATAATATATTCATAAACATTTAAGTCTCTCTGTTAAGTAAAATGCGAACATCAATATGTAAATGAAATTTGTCAAAAATGAGTCAACAAATATATTTTGAAAACAAGACTCACTTATTGACCGAAAAATAAAAGACCTGCAACTTGTCCTTTCTTTTCAAATGACTTTCCGATCTTAGCACAAGTCAAAATACAACTTCGTCGTATTGAGCTCAACTGATTGGAGAGATTCAATTTTTCATCGCTTGAGAGGACGAGGGTCAGACTATAATCTTTGAAAGATATACTCGCTGCTATGGTTTTTATCCTTCTCACCCAAAAATTTTCCTCTTCATCCGTTCTGTCTTCTGGTCAGTTGGGAGTCTCGCATTTATCTTCGTCATGGTCCCCTTTCGAGTTTTGACCATACTGAGTTTTTTTTGTTTTTCTCTTTTTTGCCATAGCCCCCTTTTTGGGTTTTAACCATGCTGGGTTTTTTGTTTTTCCCTTTTTTGCCACAGCCCCCTTTTCAAGTTTTGACCATGCTGGTTTTTTTCCCTTTTTTTGCCACGGCTCCCTTTCGGGTTTTGACCATGATGGGTTCATCTATTTTTGCCATAATCCCTTTTCAGATTTTGATCACGTCGGATTTTTATTTTTTTATTTTTTTTGAAAAGATCTCGATTCAACAAAACTATCATTCTTTTTATCATAATTCCGAAAACTTTTGAGCTTACCATTGCGCTTTTGAGAGAAGAAAATATGAGAGACTAGAAAGGAATTTTTTTTGAATTCTCCTCTTTACTGTTTGGAACGAGGAGCTAACGGTCTTTACTGATCACCACATCTTTTGTTGATGATTCTTTTAGTATATATTTTTTGACTATTTTTAGCAAAGAAATAGAAGAGATAGAGAATGAGAAACATAGTACCTTTCCTTTGCTCAAAGTTTATCAGGACATCATGATAAGAAGGAAAATATTTTTATCAAATTAAGACTATGATCAGTATTTGTTTTACAATTTCTTGCCCGTCCTAGGTGTAGTAACGTTTGAGCACATCAGCGTTGAGTGGCTGAGAAAATTTCTGACCATCCATTTCCGTTAAGATTATTGCACCGTCGGACAACACCTTGGAAATTATGAACGGACCTTGGTAGTTTGGAGCAAATTTTCCTTTGGCTTCTTATTGTATTGGCAGCATTCTTTTTAGGACCAGATTACCTTCTCAGAATATTCTTGGACGCACGTGCTTGTTAAAGCTTCTGGCAATTCTTCTTTGGTAGTTTTGAGAATGATAAACAACAGCCAATCGTTTTTCATCGATGAGGATTAATTGATCGTAGCGCGCCTTCATCCATTCCGTATCTTCGGTTGCGGCTTCCATCATGACCCTTAATGAGGGGATCTGAATTTCAGATAGGAGAACAACTTCATATCCGTATACCAAAGAATACGGTGTTGCCCCAGTCGATGTTCGAGCAGTTGTTCGATACGCCATGAGTTCATATGGCAACTTCTCATGCCAGTCTCGATGAGTATCTGTCATTTTTTGAATGATTCACTTGATATTCTTATTAACTGCTTCCACTGCCCCATTCATCTGTGGGCGATAAATGGTGGAATTTTGATGGCTGATGTCGAACTGTTCATATGACTTCTGTATCAGAGAACCATTGAGATTTTTGGCATTATCAGTTACTAGAGTTTCTGGTACACTATAGCGACAGATAATGTTATTTCTGATAAATCGGGTGATGACCCGCTCTGTGACGTATGAGAAAGATACAGCCTCCACCCATTTAGTGAAGTAATCAATTGCCACTAGAATGAACTGATGACCGTTCGATGCTTTTGGATGAATAGCCCCAATTACGTCGATGCCCCAGGCCGAGAAAGGCCATGGTGAGATCATAACTTGAAGTTCCTTTGGTGGTGCACACAGAATATCTCCGTGGATCTGATATTTGTGACACTCTTTTACGTACTTTATGCAATCAGACTCCATAGTCATCCAGAAATAACCCATGCGCAGAATTTTTCGGGATAGGGTGTGTCCACTCATATGCGGTCCACAAATCCGTTCATGTACTTCCGTCATCATCTTATTGGCCATGACATTGTCTATGCATCGCAAGAGCCCGTGCATTGACCTTTTGAATAGGACTTCTCCATACAGGAAGAATTGAGCTGCCAATCTTCGAAGGGTACACTGGTCATTCAAAATGGCTCCTTCGGGGAATGCCCCAGTCTGTATGTATCGCTTTATATCTAGATACCATGGTTGTTTGTCTTCTTCTTCAAAAATCGATGCACAGTAGGCGGGTGAGTCTTTGATCTCAATTTGAATGGCATGAATCTTTTCTTCATCTGCAGACTGGATGGCAGCGGCGAGTGTAGCCAAAGCATCGGCAAATGAATTTTCTGTTCGCGGTATGTGATGAAAAGTAACCTCCTTGAATTTTGTGCGCAACTCTTTGACTTTCTGATGATAGGGGATCAGCTTGGGGTCTTTGGTCTGGAACATTTCATTACTTTGTTGGATGATCAGATCTGAATCTCCATAGACAACCACTTCAAAGATTTCATATTTAAGGGCCATCTGTAATCCCAGAATATAAGCTTCATATTCTGCCATGTTGTTGGTAATGAACGAGTCATCTCCGAACAATAATTTGGTTGCAGCTGGCAAATGAATTCCTTTGTCAGATATTAGAACTGCCCTGATCCCGGCTCCTTTGAAGTTACAAGCCCCATCAAAAAATAGTTTCCATTCTAGTGCGATACTTTTCTCGTCTGTTTAGGAGAGAAAAATCTCTTCATCGGGAAATGATGGCTCCATGGGTTGTCCGTCCTCTAGTGGATGTTCAGCCAAATAATCTGCGATGATACTTCCTTTAACCGATTTTTGCGTAGCGAAGACGATATCAAATTCTGATAAGATCATATGCCATCTTGGTATACGGCTAGAGAGGGTTGGCTTTTCAAACAGATATTTTAAAGTGTCCATCCGGGAGATGAGATACGTTGTATGATGGATCATATAATGCTTGAGTCGGTGAGCCGCCCAAGCTAGTGCGCATCATGTTTTTTCTAAAGCCGAATAATTACATTCATAGGCCAGAAATTTCTTGCTCAGATAATAAATGGCTTGCTCCTTATGACCGTCTTCAGACTGTTGTCCCAGCATACACCCCATCGAGTCTTCCAGTATAGTCAGGTACATGAAAAGTGGCTTCTCTGGTTTTGGCGAGACCAGAATTGGAGGACTGAGCAGATAATTTTAAATCTTCTCAAAGGCTTCTTGACAATCGTCTGTCCATTCTTGGGGTTCATTTTTCTGCAAAAGCCGATAAATAGGATTGCAAACCTATGTCATTTGGGATATGAATCGACTTATGAAATTTAACTTTCCCAAGAAGGACCAAACTTCTTTGATTCCCTAGGGTTTTGGAATATTTCGAATGACTTGGACCTTCATAGGATCGACTTCGATACTCTTTTTACTAATTATGAACCCTAACAATTTTCCGGACATTACTCCGAAGGCGCATTTTGCCAGGTTCATATTTAGTTGGTATTTTCGTAATCTTTCGAATACCCATTTTAAGTTTATGAGGTGTCTTTGTCACTGACGAGATTTTACGATCATATCATCCACATATATTTCCACTTCGTTATGCATCATGTCATGAAAAAACGTCACCATTGCCTTTTGATACGTCGCTCCTGCATTTTTCAGTCCAAATGGCATGACTTGATAACAGAAGACTCTCCAAGGTGTGAGAAATGCCGTCTTTTCTTGATCTTCTGGCGCTATTCGAATCTGATTGTAGCCCGAGAATCCATCCATGAATGAGAACATTTCGTGACCTGTCGTGTTGTCGACGAGAATGTCTATGTGTGGTAGTGGAAAATTATTTTTTGGGCTTACCTTGTTGAGATCTCGATAGTCGATGCACATTCGAACCTTCCCATCTTTCTTTGGAAGTGGAACTATATTTGCAAGCCATTCAGGATATTGTACTGCTCGGAGAAATCCTACATTGAACTGTTTGATGACTTCATCTTTGATTTTGAGACTCTATTCAGGTCAGAGTCTTCGTAGTTTCTGCTTGATGGGTCTCATGACTGGGTTGATTGGAAGTCTGTGCTCTACGATAGACGTATTTAAACCTGGCATGTCTTCGTAAGACCAGGAAAAAACATCTTTGTACGCCCTGAGGATTTCAATGAGTTCTCTTCTTTCATGTTTGTCTAAGTGAGCTCCGATTTTTACTTCCCGTGGTGTCTCTTCAGTCCCCAAATTAATGGTTTCTTTTTCCTTGACATTAGGGGTTTTTCTGTTGTCGTGCCTTTCTATCATTTCTTGGATTTCTTCTGGAACCTCATCTCCCATGCAAATGTCAATCTCAATCCCTAATAAGTCATAGTTCAGTTCGACGTTGAAATCATATTCTGCTTGTGCTAAGATTGTTTTGTCGTTTGAATCGAAAAGACAAATTTTTGGGTCCCTGAAAGAAATTTTTGATTTACCGTTTTAGTTCATCATTTGTTAACAGAGAGAGATAAATGAACAAAATATATACATACTTTATTTGAACCATTTGCAAAATATAAAAAAGAACACATTCACACATAAATCTATTCGCCAATACTTCAAATGAAAATTTCACACAACATTAAACAAGCCATTTTATTATCTTTTGGTAACAGGTTACCAAAACTTGCAAGCTCTTTCCACTGGTTGTGAGATCCAGTTGGTTAATTTTTTTCCTGGGTAGGCAAAACAGATTGACTTTGATGATTTTCCAGAACTCCCGTTGTGCGGAGGGGAGTTGACAACAGCAACCTGAAGATCCTCAAATAATCTGATAAGCCCCTCTACTAGATCATCTTCTTCCTGGATGAGGAAACTAGGAATTGAACGATCGAGAATAAGCTCTTCTCCTTTATATTTGCTTTCTTTTGGACAAAGCTGGCTGATATGAAACTTTCTCAAATATGTGGGATGGGCATGGCCTTCTTTCTGAAATTCTTTTTGAGGATAGCTATTTGTTTTTCTTCCTCCCAGGTCGGACAATAACCTAGTCCAAAAGTATGTGTTTGAGAGAGTATTTTTCTTAGTTTAGTTTCTCCTTGGAGATTGGTCCCCAGGCCTTTCCCCTTTTTGAAACCATTTTGATATAGATACTGGGCCACCATTCGTGTGTTTCTGGAGAACTCTGATGGGACGACTTCAGACATATCATCTCTCATTATCTTGATAAACTCTATAGTTCTGATTCTGAGATCTTTGCATACTTCTTTTCTTTTCTTTGCACCTTATAATTCCTACAAACTTTGAGAATGCCTTCAAGTTTGTAGATTTCTCTGTTCATCTTGGAATAGTCAAAGGGTACTTTTCGTGGGTCAAATCTTTTCACTGGCCGAGATTTTGGCAGGGTTGCCCTTGGTCGTACTGGTAGAGTAACAGACTTCCTTGATAATCGGGGATGCTTATATCTGTTCATAGCTGTGATGGATTCTTTGATGAGAGGGTTCTTTTTGGTTCAGATCATTGCTCCAGGAAGACCAATCAAGCATTGCGGATCTAAGTTATCCGCGTCTTCGGTTATCATATTGATTCCTTGATGATTTGGCAGAGGATTGGTAGTGACATTTGGCATGGTACAGGCATCTTCTAGGTTGACCTCCCCAGCGTCGATAAGGTCCTGGATCTTATGTTTCAAACTTCGACAGGTTTCAGTTTTATGTCCTATTTGATTTGAATGATAAGCACATTGAATATCAACTCGAAAATTTGTCGGAAGAGGATTTGGCGGTGGACGAGCAAGTATAGGAGTCAAATGCCCAGAAGAGATCAGTCGTTGGTAGGCTTCAGCCATTGGAATGGCTAATGGTATGAAAATTCTGTTGTTTCTCCAATTGTAAGAGGCTGGATTTCTTGTAGGGGTATTTTGTGGTGGGGGAAATGGTATTGTTTGGTAAACTTGACTCGGTGATCGATATGGTCTGGGAGGAGGATAGTATGGAGGTGGTGTATACGGATTCTGGAAATTTGGAGGAGGACGTGATTGGAATCTGGGTGGAGATGAAAATGGGTTATTTGGGTATGACATGGGCATGACAGCAGAAACTTCTGATTCTTTGGGCTTTTTCTGTGGGAACTTCTTGGCTTGTGAGGATGATCCTGATTCGGCATAGGAGTTTATGATTTTCTCAGTTTGGATCCCGTCTTCTATCATTTCTCCCTGCTAAATAATTTCATTGAAGGACCTTCCGATGGAGGTGCAGAACTTTTCGTAGTAGATTCCTTTGCATGTCTGGATGAACATATGTATATATTCTGAGTCTACTAGCGGTGGTTCTACTCGGGAAGCATGATTTTTCCATCTCAGAGCATATTTACGGAATGACTCCTCTGGTTCCTGTTTTATACGGATCAGGAACAGGTGATCGATCGCCATCTCTTCATTATACCGGTATTGTCGAATGAACCTTTGGGACAGTTCTGTCCAGGATTGAATTTGTTTCAGGTCCAATCGGGCGAACCAATGGGCTGCTGTCCTGGTTATACTATGCTGAAAGAGATGCATCATTAATTTCTCTGGATTAGGATAACCGCAAAGTACCCCGGCGTAGAGGCATAAATGCGTCACGGGCTCCCCTGTTCCATCGTACTTTGAGAAGTCGAGTATCTTGAATTTAGATGGAATTTGCATCTGTGGGTAGAAATACAGATCCTCAAAACTAGTTGGAGTGTAGGCATTGGGCCCTTGCAAGGATTTCAGAGACTCCTCAAGTTTTCGGATCTTATGGCTTAGATGATCATCGATCTCTTTTCTTTCAATTATATCATCTGGTGACTTTCCAAATCATCGTGTTGTTGTGGAAACATTGGTAGTGTTGGGATCATGGTTGGTTGAACTGGAAGTATGGGCTGAGTGGATGTTGGATGTATGGAGAAACTTCCAGTAGGTAATATGGGGATTACTCTGGGTGAAGTAGCAGGATTGGCTGAAGTTTGGGCATAGACTGCCCCAGTGTTGGTTGGTGTTACAGCTTGGACTTCGGCTCCGATACATGGTGAGGTTATGGGAGCTTGGCATTGTACCATTAGGGTTTCGACCAAGGACTGCAACTGCTCTATGGTTCAGTGGGCGACCAGATGCTCTTCCATGGGAACCATCTCTGGCTCTTGTTGTGCACGGATTTGCCCATCTTCGGCCATTGCACGAGCTAGTGAGCGGGTGATCCTTCTGGATGCAGACTAGAAATCTACTGAGTGCTCCGTACTTCTACCTATATGTCAACACTAAACTCAGATCACTAACTTAGGAAAAGACTTTGGGGATTGTGGTGACATATGGACTTTCTTTTTTATCTTTTAAAACTCATTACCAGACATATTCCTCTAATGATGCTTTAAATAATAAACTTTTCTTTGAAAAATGGTGAATGAAAAGTCTATAGTCTGATTTTACCACAATCCCCAAAGAGGTCATTTTTTTTTGAAAACTTTTTGTGGGAATTAACAAAATGCAAGTAAGGACTCCCTTCGGTATGTAATATTTCCTAGTAAAATAATAATATGTTTTTGGCTTTTGACTCTTTTTCGGGCTTTTCTACATGCATATGAGGCTGTGAATGGTTAAGGCTTAAGGTTTCCAAATCTTCAGACCTCCGGCCCTGTGAGGGTAACCATCTTTGAGTCGGTGATTTGGTTGGGGTGCCCTTTTCCACGGCGATAAACCATAATCGCGAAGCTTACTTCAGGCCCCCAGGGGTAAATAGGTATCATCCATTCGGCACGGTCATGACCTCCGATTCGAATGAGTAATGATGCAAATGATGTATGGAAATTGACAATGCAGTAAAGTAAAATTTTTGTTTTTGAAAAAGGGAAGTGAGTCCTTAACAAATGAAACATAAATATGAATAAATATTTAGCAAGCGATTTTTTTTGTTTTTGCCGCGTTAGCTGCTTTTTTTGCTTCGCGTTAGCTCCTTTTTTGCAACCTGTATTATTCCTAAAGAGATCATACCAAATTGGATATTAATAATGGGCCGAGAGAATGATTTGAATTTTAGTTAAAGGTTGATTTTAAGAAAAATTTAGAAGCCGAAATTCTATTAAAATAATTCCCAGCGGAGTCGCCAGCTGTCGTGCCCTGAAAATTTTCCGGTCTTCCCCGACCTTCTTTCCACGATGACGGGCGCGAGGAAGGTTGTGTGTAAGGGGGAATTCCCATACTATATTTTCTTTTGTTGGCTTAAATGCGACGAGTTTTTGATATAAAAAGGGACAACTGGATTTTTAACTTTAAAATGTCAAATTAATAATAAATTGCAATTGCCAAAACAATATACATTCTATTATTAATCTGTTTTTCGGAGTCGCCACCTGGCATAGAGTTATGGTGTGCCAAGTAACTGGTTTTTGAAAGGTTTAGTCTGAAAAATTCCAGAGTTTCAGGTTCGGGGATTTACTGTTATGAGTAAGGAAGGTGTTAGGCACCCTACATCGCCCTTTCGGTACTTTATTTTTCAAATCAACCTTTATTAACCAGATTCAAAAAATTTTCTAGGCCAAGAGAATAAATTATTTCCAAGAGGTGAGTTACAGAATTTTGACGTATTTTGTTTGTTTTCTCTTTTTTTTCTCGAAATCTCCAAGGAATAATGAATAACCCGGCGAAGCGCCGATTCACAAATCATTTCTTGATTTAAATCACGAAGGTTACTAGATTTCGCCAGTGATCTAAATCAAGAGATTTTGTTATTATTGTTTATTTTCATTTGGTTTGAAATCTCAAAGGAATGATAAGTGATCCGATTAGGGTCATTTCACAAACTATTTCCCGATTCAAATCACGAAAGTTACTAAACTTCGCCGGTGATCTGAACCAAGAGATTTGATGCTTT
>NMUG010005644.1:0-13022 GCA_002855965.1 Monotropa hypopitys | reverse complement strand
CCTTTCCAATACTATCGTTCCTTTGAGTTTAACGGAATCTGCTGCAACCCCTTGATTAGAGATAATACGCCCCAAATATTCCAAATGAGTTTGAGAAAAGGCACACTTTGATAGTTTGACAAACAAGCTGTGGGTTCTAAGAATGGACAAGGTGGTATGCAGATGGGCCACATGATCCCCCAAAGTTTTGTTATATACAAGAATATCATCAAATAAAACCAAGATGAATTTCCTTAAATGAGGCCTGAAAACTTGGTTTATGAGGCCTTGAAAAGTTGAAGGGGCATTGGTTAATCCAAAAGGCATCACCATGAACTCATAGTGACCCTCATGAGTTCGAAAAGTTGTCTTTTCTGTGTCTGCAGAGTGAACTTTGATTTGATGATAACCAACTCTCAAATCCAACTTTGAAAACACCTTAGCCCCATATTCGTCCAACAATTCATCAATAATGGGAATGGAGAACTTGTCTTTAATGGTAATCTTATTTAACTCTCTGTAATCAATACACATGCGCCATGTGTTGTCTTTTTTCTTAACCAAAAGCACTGGTGAGGAAAAAGGACTGACATTGGGCCTTATAACCCCAGATTCAAGCATTTCACTAACTATCTTTTCTATCTCATTCTTCTGTATATAAGGATATCTGTAGGGTTTTACATATAGTGGAGAACTTCCACTAAGGGAATCTTATGATCACAAGCTCTAGTAGTGGGAAATTTTGTTGGTTCAGAGAAAATGTCTGCAAATTCCTTTAAAAGAGTGGAAATTTCTAGGGGTACCTGCATGTCATTTTGTGAGACAGAGAGACAACTGAGTTGAGCAGTGAAACCTTGATTGGCTTGGTGAATGGTTTTACTCATTTGCTTTGCTGTCATATTCTCCACCTTTAATTGGTTGTTGCCCCTTAACTCCAGAGACTCACCTTCATAACTGAATTGCATGATTAAGTTTTTGAAATCCCAAACCACTGGTCCAAGAGTGATCAACCACTGTATTCCAAGTACCATGTCACATCCTACTAAGGATAATAGCCTACTTCTTCCATAAACTTGTTATCTTGCATTGTCCATACCAACTTCTTACAAACATCCTTACTGTATAACATAGTTCCATCTTCTACTGCTACTATTAGATCAGGTGTAGGCTCCACCACATAACCAGAGTTTTTAGCCACATTTGGTTCTATAAAGTTGTGTGTACTACCAGAGTCAATCAAAATAGTAATGACTCTTTCTCTATGTATATCATGCACTCTCATAGTTTGAAAAGAGTTACTTCCAGCCAAGGCATGCATAGATATTTGTACATCCTCAAGATCCAAATCCTCCAAGATTGGAGTTTCAAGATCCTCATCCCCTTCCTCGTCGTCACCAATTAGGAGATAGAGCTGTCTTTGTTGGCATCTGTGGCCCCTAATATAACGCCCATCATAATTGAAACATAGTCCCTTGGCCCTCCTGGCCTCCATATCACCTTAAGTCAACTTCTTGATGGGAAACATGGGATTAGAGGAAGAAGTCGTGATGATCTGTATAGGGTTGGGTTTAGTAATTCCCCAAGGTTTGACTTTGAATCCATTCTTGTTCCAACTGCCATTGGTAATTTTGAAGTGGTGGTGGTATGAGAATTAGGGGTCCAGCTTCCCACAGATGTAATAGGGACTCTTGTCTTCTTTGATATGACCTCCATGGTTTTATTCTGCAAACGGGCCAAACCTAATGCTTGACAAATGGTTTGTGGGTAAAACATCTGTACACCAGCCCTAATTTCTTCCTTTAACCCACTCAAGAAACAACTGACGAAAAATCCTTGAGTTAACCCTGTGGTTCGGTTGGCCAATTCCTCAAATCTTTCCTGGTAAGATTTGACAGTTGTAGTCTGGCAAAGTTTGGTCAATTCTCCTATTGCATCTTCATAGATGTTGGGACCAAACCTACCTCTCAATCCATACTCAAATTCTTTCCAATTAATGGAATCTTGGGTCTTCTCAAACTACTATGTCAGGAATGGGAAGTCGCAGCAATGTATTGGCGGGAGAAGAGTGGTTCGAGCTAGAATAGAAGACAAAAGAGTTCTTTTCTTATTTTTTTTTCTTTAATTGTTTTGTTATTTTGTTATAACTTTCGGTTGTAGGAGTCACATGGACCACGAGTTGATTCATCTTCTCATATCTCTCTTCTGTCTGTTCCCACCCTACTTCTTCTTCTTCCCCATCTTTTCCCTTCTCAATTCACTCTAATTTTGCTTATGTTTGTCAGGCAATCCCAATTCCTGAAACATTTGTATCAGAGCCATTCAATCGCTGGAGGAATTAAGCGATTGGACCATTTTTTTCCCTTAGAAAGATTCACTTGACAGAATGTCGAAGGAGGATGAATTGGATACCCAAATGCAGGAAGTGAAAGCCACAATAACTTCAATGCAAGTAGCAATGGAGTCACATAGAACGGAGGTAAAACAGAATATGGAGCAAATGATGGCGGAAATCAAACAATTGTTAATCGACAAAGGCAAAGGACATGCAGGGCTATTACCCACCCCCGAACCACCCTCGAGGCTCATGGAAGAGACTCGACGACCTCCACGAGTTCTCGAAAATGAATTCAGACAATTCAACAATGCTAAATCTTCAAACCAACACCAGGACTATCGCGGTAGAATTACAGGCTACCATTCCCCAGGTATGCCTAGAATCGAATTATTAAGTTTAATGGAGTGGATGCTCGAGGATGGATCCTCAAATGTCAAAGGTACTTCCAACTTTGTCTTGTTTCTGAGGAAAACAGGGTGAGTTTGGCGTCAATTCATTTGGAAGGATTGGCCATCATTGGTTCCAAGCTAAATATGAAACCATCAATGGATTGTATTGGGGTCGATTCATCCTAGATCTGTTGGATCGTTTTTGTGAATTGGGATGTGAGGATGTAGTGGTTCAATCTAAGAAGCTGGTCCAAACAGGCACTGTGGAGGAATATCAAATAAAATTTGAAGAACTTAAACCCTTAGTTTTAGCCAGAAATTGCAGATTGGGAGAAGACTATTTCATATCATCTTTTATGGGAGGATTGCATGAACATCTGGAATCTATGGTTAGATTATTGAATCCCAAGACATTATCCCAGGCTATCAATTTAGCCAGACTTTATGAGAGTCATTTGGCTATCCTTGACAAAACAAACCAACCAACCACCCCAACTCATAGTCCTAAAAATTCCCTCCCAGTATACTCTACTCAATCTACCACCTCTCCCTTGAAATCCCAACAACTCCACATACCCCCTGTTAATTCTAATTTCCATCCCAACACTTTTTCCAAAACTACTTCCAGCAGCAACCAGACCATGAACCCTATTGCAAATCCTACCAGATCAATTCCTACAAAAAAAATCCCCACGCAATTTTCAGGAATTAAGAAAATTAGCCCAGATGAAATGCAACAACGAAGGGAGAAAATTTTATGTTATTATTGTGATGAACCTTATTACAAGGGGCATAGGTGTACCAAACAACAATTATATTTGATCCAAATGGAAGAGGGAGACATTGAGACTGATTTAACAGATACATTAGAGCTCCAACAAGAAATACCCAATCTAATAAACCACTGTCAAGAAGTTGGAGCAGATGAAGTTAAAATTTCAATGTACGCATTGAATGGAAGTGAACAGGCTCAAACTCTATAACTCTGGGGCAAAGTCAAACGAAACACCATTATCATGCTTTTGGACATTGGAAGCACACACAATTTTTTGGATATAGGAACTGCTAAAAGACTGGGATGTACAATTCAGCCTACTACAGCAATTCAGGTAACTATAGCAGATGGACGCAAAGTGGTGAGTAACTCTAAATGTGCTGATCTGATCTGAAGTTTTCAAGGACTGGAGTTTATGGCAGAAATGCGGCTATTGTCCTTAGGTGGATGTGATGCAGTCCTAGGGGTACAATGGTTAAAGGAGAAAGGTCCACTCACTATAGATTTTAACAAAATAGAGATCACCTTATACCATCAAGGGCAGCAGGTAACCCTACAATGTAACCCAGAAATTCACAACCTCAAAATGATCAAGTTTAAAACCTTACATCGATTGCTCGGCCTCAACTCTCAGACCTTAATCCATCAAGTATGCCCAGACATGAGTAAACATAACACCTCACCACACTGTTGCCCTGAAGTGGAAAACTCCTCGCACATTATATCAACATCTTTTCAGAACCTCAAGGGTTACCTCCTCAACGATCTCATGATCATCAAATTATACTAAAAGAAAGAGAAGAGCCAGTTCAATTACGACCTTGCAGGTACTCCCATCTACAAAAAAATGAAATTGAAAAACAAGTGCAAGAAATGTTATCTTCTGAAATCATTCGACCTAGTCTCAGTCCTTTTGCCTCACCTGTATTACTTGTCAAAAAAAAGATAGGTCTTGGAGATTATATGTTGATTACAGACAACTCAATGCCAAAATTGTTGAGCACAAATTTCCTATGCCTGTGATTGAAGAACTCCTGGACGAACTGGGCAAAGCGACGGTATTTACAAAGTTAGACTTAAGGTCTGGTTACCACCAGATCAGAATGAAAGAAGAAGATATTCCTAAAACAGCTTTTAGAACACATGATGGATATTTCGAGTTCAGAGTGATGCCCTTTGGGCTCACCAATGCCCCTGCGACATTTTAGTCTATGATGAATTCCTTATTCAGACCGTATTTGAGAAAATTTATCCTAGTTTTCTTTGACGATATCCTAATTTATAGCCAGACGATGAAGGACCACTTGTATCACTTGAATCTCACCTTAAAAGTACTACATGACCAGAGGTTGTTTGCCAAAAAAAACCAAATGCTCTTATGTTCAACCTCAGATTGAGTACTTGGGACACATTATTAGTAAGGAAAGAGTGATGGCTGACCCCAGTAAAATTGAGAACATGCAGAACTGGCCCCCACCTAAAGACCTCAAAGCTTTGAGAGGGTTTTTGGGACACACTGGCTATTACCGGAAATTCGTGCAAAGCTATGGGGAGTTGGCGAGACCATTAACCCAACTACTAAAGAAAGGACAATTTGGTTGGAATAAAGAGGCTGAACAGGCCTTTGAATCCTTGAAACTTGTCATGTGCACCACTCCCGTCCTAGCCTTACCAGATTTTAACCTAACTTTCACCTTGGAGTCTGATGCATCATATTTTGGCATTGGGGCAGTTCTTTTGCAAAAGGGCAGACCCTTATCATTCTTCAGCAAGAGTCTAACTCCTAAACACTTGGGCATGTCAACCTACGAAAAGGAATTGTTGGCCATTGTGAGTGTAGTAAAAAATGGCGATCGTATTTAGACGGGAAACAGTTATTCATCAAAACTGACAATCAGGCCTTGAAGTACTTATTGGAACAGCGAATCACCTCTATTTTACAACACAAATGGATTTCAAAGCTCATGGGGTTAGATTATGTTATCTGTTATAAAAAGGGAACAGAGAACTGATGCAGTCGTCAATGGAGATTGGCGGCTGCAACCTTCTACAAACCTGTTGATTCGGGTGAATGCCAAGTGAGTAGGCAACAATCAAACGTTGATTCAAAGAATACCGGATGATTGGGAGAGAAAGAGACAAATGTGCTCTCTAGGGTTTGATTTCATTCCAAGATACCCAAAGAGTTACAGAAAATGTTCCTTAAATACACCACAAAACCCTAGCCCATAAACAAGTCGGGCCTAGCAAATAAAAGAGATGAAATAAAACCCAAAACAAGTGGGCCAAAAACAAAAACCAGAATAGCTCTTTTTGGGGCTGCTCCCGGCCTCAAAATGGCGTAGCAATTTTGAGGCGTTGAGCGTCTCTCTGATAGCTTTCCAACGGTTCAAAAAACGCTGAAATCGGAGTTACAGATCAAAAGTTACGCACGTTTTACCGGGCGGGTGTCCCGGGCATACCGGCGCTCCCGGGTCTCCAGGTAAGCGTCAGCCACGCTATCCGCATCAAGAACAAGGTGGCTGATGCATTATCGAGACTTTCAGGGGACAACGAGAGACCAGAACTAGATCAGGCCCGAATCATGGCCCTTACTATCATCCAACCTCACTGGCATGAAGACATTCAAAAATCTTATGAAGGAGACCAAGAAGTACAACAAATCATTCAGCAATTATTGGTACACCCAACCCAGTTGCCAAGCTACACCCTTTTCAACAACATGCTCAAGTTTAATACTCAGTTTTATGTGGGTAACCAAGGGGACTTACGATAGTACATTATCAAAGCTTGCCACGACTCAGGAATTGGAGGACATTCGGGAATTTTGGGTACCTACAAACGAATTTCTCAATATTTTTTTGGCCGAAATTACGAGCAGATGTAAAACATTGGGTTGCTACTTGTGACACTTGCCAAAGAATGAAATCCCAGAATGTGGCTTATCCTGGTCTACTGCAACCTTTACCTATCCCTACCCAACCATGGACAAGTGTAGTCATGGACTTCATTACTGGCTTACCCAAATCTGGGGGACGTGATTGCATTTTCGTAGTTATTGATAGATTAACTAAATATGCACATTTTATAGCCCTTAAACACCCCTTTACTGCCAGTACCGTGGCTACATCCTTTTTCGACAATGTCTGCAAGTTTCATGGAGTACCATCAACCATCATTTTAGACAGAGACAATTTTTTAAGTGAATTATGGAAATGCTTATTCAAGAACTTGGGAACTGAGTTAGCCCACTCAACAGCTTACCACCCCCAATCGGACGGACAAACTGAAAGACTCAATCAGTGCTTGGAGAATTACTTACGGTGTATGTCGGGAGATAGACCAAACCAATGGACCAAATGGTTTCCATTAGCAGAATTCTGGTACAATACTAACTTCCACTCCAGCCTTCAGATCACTCCTTTTGAGGCTTTGTACGGGTATCCTCCTCCCCAGTTCAACATACACCAACCCCTACAAATTCCTTTACATGAAGTAAATGAATTTCTTCATAATCGATCCAAGCTGACCCAGTTGTTACACGAGAATTTACTCCAAGCACAACATCGCATGAAATTCTATGCGGACCAAAAGAGAACAGACATGTCATTCGCTGTAGGGGACCTCGTTTACTTAAGGTTGCAACCTTATAGGCAATCAAGCTTATCCTTACGCAGAGATTTTAAATTAGCCCCACGTTTTTTTGGACCCTATCCTATTGTGGAAAAAATCGGGAAGGTAGCCTATCGACTGGAATTACCTCAAAATTCCTTGATTCACCCTGTTTTCCATGTTTCACTCCTCAAACCACATGTGAGTCGCACAGATATAGTCTTACCATTTCTACCTCCAACTACTGCAGAAGGGCAACTCAAAGTGGAACCAGTAACTATTCTTCGCAGAAGAATAATTGACAGAAATCAGCGTCCAGTAACTCAAGTCTTGGTGCAATGGGATCAAGGGAAACCTGAAGAAGCAACATGGGAGGATTGGTCAGTCTTTACTTCTCATTTTCCAGAATTTGCATCTCCATAAACCCTTGTGGACAAGGGTCAATTCAAGGGGAGGGCATTGTCAGGAATGAGAAGTCGCAGCAGTGTATTGGCGGGAGAAGAGTGGTTTGAGCTAGAATAGAAGACAAAAGAGTTCTTTTCTTATTTTTCTTTTCTTTAATTGTTTTGTTATTTTGTTATAACTTTCGGTTGTAGGAGTCACATGGACCACGAGTTGGTTCATGCAGTTACATGTAATGAGTATAAAAGAAGGCATGGAAGAAAGAGAATGCAATTTTTGCTTTGGTTGCTTTACTGCATATTTTTCTCATATCTCTCTCATGTCTGTTCCCACCCCACTTCTTCTTCTTCACCATCTTTTCCCTTCTCAATTCACTCTAATTTTGCTTATCTTTGTCAGGCAACCCCAATTCCTGACATATTGGTACCACTATATATCCTTTTCGTCCAAATGCATTACTGCCAACTTGACTTTTTGTGCCTTGTCAATAGCGTTGAACTCAAAGAACCTTTCACACTTGTATAACCAACCCGATGGATCTTCTCCTTGAAAACGTGGAATGTCAACTTTAGCATAGCGCGTCTGGATTGAATTTGAACCAGAGGATATGTTGTGAGGATGGGAATGAGAATCTTTCTCTCATTCTTGCTAAACAAATCTTGAGGCCATTTGATCGTACTTAACGCTCATAGTGATAAGAAGATCCTTGAGTTCTTTGATTGATGTTGAGTTACTGTCTATACTCTCTTTCAATTGCTTAATTGCGTCTTCATTGCATTTATGTTCTTGCGCACGGGTGTCCATGGTGGTATCGTGTCCAAGGAAACACAAGGATCTGATACCACTGAGAATAAATTGATTCGAAAATGACAAATTCTAATGAAAAAATGGAAACTATGTGGAAATGATTGAGAAATGGAAGGGATGGTTCTTGATTGAAGATGGAACTCTTGTCCAACTGCCAAAGGAATCTCTCGTTCCTTGGTTACAAATTCTTTCAAAATAAGCGATGATCCTCTACTCCTCTCCCTCTCTCTTTTATACAACCAAAACCAACTAACTAACATCTTTTACGCAAAATAGTCACAGAAGATTGGTTACAAAAATATGTTACAACCAACTAACTCCTAACATCGTATGCCAAGTGGTTGTTAATTTCAGCCTAATTACCACTTTGATATGTTTGTTGCTTTACGTGGCTACCTGTGGAATGGGTCTTACATGACTGTTGAACTGTTGCCTCCTAAATAGGAGGAACTGCTGCTGACTGCTGCTGCATTGCTGCCACAAGAATAGGAGTTAATTGGGTTGTTTTAAATAATGGCTGTAGTGTTGCTTATGCTTCCATTTTTTATGCCATCTCTTTTTGTATTATAATTTATGGTAGTTATTTCTTGTACTGAAGGAGTTCTCATTGGTATATAACCAACGAGAGAACTTGTAGAGTGAGGGATATGTTTTGACGGTCCCAAACTTCCCCTTTCTTATCTGTTCTCTTCCAGGCCTCTGTTTTCTTCTTATACAAATTACATATTATTTGGTATCAGAGCCAGGTTACATGGATACGCGGGCAAAAAACAATGCCGAGTTCTGCAATGAAGTCAGCGAAGCCTTAGCTCGTCGCGAGTCCAACTTCGACCAAATCCATGGCACCCTCCAAACTGTTTTGACAAAACTCCAGACCTTGCGAGTCTCCCAAAACACCATTTCCATTGATAACCCATTTGCTCCAGCAGAAAACTCTCGTAACCAATCTCATCTCACTAACCGCAACACTCCAGATAGAAATCACACACACCTGAAGCTATCATTTCCTAAATTCAATGGAGAAGATCCAATGGACTGGATCTTTAAGGCTGAACAATACTTTGATTTAAAAAATGTTGCTCCAGATCAACAAGTTCAGATGACTTCCTTTCATCTCGAAGGCATAGCTCTCCAATGGATTCGATGGCTAACCAAGTTCTGAGGTTTGACTTGGAATGAGCTAACCAAGGCCCTTTTGCTCCGCTTCGGTCCCACCGACTATGAGGACCCCTCAGAAGCTTTGACCCGCCTCAAACAAACTTCGACAGTGGCTACTTATCAAGAAGCCTTCGAGATGCTCTCACATCATGTTGACGGGTTGCCTGAAAATTACTTGATTTGGTGTTTCTGTAATGCAAGGTCTCACATCGTCTGAGTACTAAAATATTATGCAATATATAAGTGTGAGGGCACCCTCATTTCAACAGCTAGCTTTTGGGGTGATTTCTACCCAAGATCATTTAACATGGTATCAGATCCGGAGTACCACAAGGGTGGGTAGGGTGCGTGTCCCTGGTCTGCATACAGCAGGTGCTACCGAGTGAGCACGATATGCATGAGGGAGGGTGTAATGCAAGGTCCCACATCGCCTGAGTATTAAAATATTGTGCAGTATATAAGTGTGAGGGCACCTTCATTTCAACAACTAGCTTTTGGGGTGAGTTCTACCCAATATCATTTAACAGTTTCATTGCAGGACTCCGCGATGACATACGCCTTGATGTCAAACTCAAGCAACCACACAACTTGGCCGATACCATTGGAGCGGCAAGGCTAATTGAAGAGCGCAACTCTCTACAACAAAAGTAGTCTGTTTCGTTCCCAAGTAGCAGCATTCACACCCCGGTCTGCTCCAAACAACGCAGCCGGAATTTTAGGACCCACATCCACACCAAAGGTGGGTCAACCCTCAACCAACGCTCCAATTCCATTCTGGCGAATTACCAGTCAAGAGGCACGAGAACGCCGCAAAAAAGGGCTATGCTATTATTGCGATGAGAAGTTCACTCCGGGTCACCGCTGTCAAAGACCCTAGTTGTGTATGATTGAAGAGTCACCAATGCTGGAACCTACTATTGCTATGGACCCGCCTGAAGAACCCGATGTGACTGAACTCCTTCCCGAAATCTCATTCCATGCAATAGATGGAATGACACATCCTCAAACATTTCGAGTGATGGGAAAATTGCAAAATAAAGCAGTGACGGTTCTCATTGATGGGGGAAGCACCCACAACTTCATTGATCAAGCCATAGTCATGAAATTCAGGTTGCCGGTAGCAGGGGATCAAAAGTTGCAAGTCATGGTGGCCAATGGAGAAAAAATTGACTGCAATGGACAATGTATTGGGCTCACCTTCTCGTCCAAAACTTTCATAATCAAGCAGATTTTTATGTTCTCGCAGCAGCGACCTGTCAAGTGGTCTTGGGAGTTCAGTGGTTGGCGACCCTTGGGCCGATTGAAACTGATTATAGCCGTCTCACAATGTCCTTCCAGCAAGGGGGTAAATCTTGTATGTTTCAAGGCCTGAGGCAACCTACAACCACTTCCTTGAGCAATAAGGAGCTTCTCCACTTCAATGGGACAACCTTGTTTCTACAAATCATTCCCAGCCACAAACCAACTTCAGACAATGGCCACCCCACAGACCTCGCCCAACTTCTTACTGAATTTGAGCATGTTTTTGCCGTCCCCAATACCTTACCACCGATACGAACCCATGATCACCACATACCATTACAACCAAATCAAGAACCTGTGACTGTTCGACCCTACCGATAGCCTTATTATCAAAAAAATTGAAAGGATGGTGAAGGAATTTCTTGACTCTGGTTTGATTTGACGCAGTACTAGCCCATTTTCTTCACCGGTATTGCTCATCAAAAAGGCGGATGGAGGGTGGCAGTTTTGTGTTGATTATTGAGCTCTCAACAATATTACAATTAAAGATAAGTACCTGATCCCGGTCATAGACAAACTCCTCGACGAATTATATGGGTCTAGGTATTTTTCAAAACTTGACCTCCGTGCCGGATACCACCAGATACGGGTTCAAGAGGCTGATATACATAAAACTGATTTTCGCACGCATGACGGACGTTACGAATTTGTTGTTATACCCTTCGGCCTTACAAATGCCCCTCCACCTTCCAGAGTTTGATGAATGACTTGCTACGGCCTTACTTGAGGAAATTTGTTCTGGTTTTTTTATGACATCTTGGTGTACAACAAAAATGGGATGATCACCTCGGGCACCTTCGTGCGGTCCTTCTTGTTTTATTCTGCATTCAGTTGTTTGTCAAACAATCTAAGTGTTGTTTTGGCATGTTCCAGGTGGCATACTTGGGACACCTTATTTCATCCGCAGGGGTGGCTATCGATCTCGATAAAATTCGTTTAGTTCTCGAGTGGCCAACTCTCACCTCCGCTCGAGGTGTTCGTGGCTTCCTTGGCTTAGCCAGATTCTACCGAAAATTTATCAGTGGCTTTGGAGGGATCACTGCACCTCTCACGCGCTTAATATCCAAAGACTGGTTCCAATGGACTTCTGAGGCCGCTGCCGCATTCTCACAACTCAAACAGGCCCTCACATCCCCTCTAGTCCTACGCTTATCAGATTTTTCACAATCCTTCGTGATTGAATGTGATGCTTGTGGGGTGGGCATCAGAGCTATTTTGTTACAACAAGACCAACCAGTAGCCTACTTCAGTGAAGCTCTTAAATCATCGGCCTTAGCGTTATCAACCTACGAGAAATAGATGCTAGCAATAGTGAAGGCCATCTGCAAGTGGAGACCTTATTTACTTGACAAACATTTTATTGTCCGAACTGATCAGAGGAGTTTAAAATATTTGTTGGAGCAACGAATCACAACACCGACACAAACACGGTGGTTACCGAAGATCCTTGGTTATGATTATGTCATTGAATACAAGAAAGGAAGGGAGAATTGTGGTGCTGATGCACTCTCACGGGTTGAAGAACTAGAGTTTCTCGATGTGTCCCTGTCTGTTGCAAATGGGATTTTGGTATGAATAAAGGGAAAATGTTTTGGAAAAAAGGGATGAGAAAGTATTTTGAGAAATGATTGTGTTTACCGAGAATGTATGATAAAATAAGCGATCCATCATCAAAACTAATCATTTCTATGATCGGATAAAGGATCCATAAATAACTCATCTCATCATATCCCACCTCACTCCAACACTAATATAGCCAGAATCAACATCACCTCTGAATCATTATCCCTTCTAACCAGAGTTATTACAGATCTGTTACTCCTTGAATCAATCCAAATAAGTACATCGGTAATGAACCAATGACCACTTAAACAATTCCCAGTGGTAGGGAACAATACTCAAATACAAAATCTTAGAGCAATATTCATAATATTCCAACTACAAGCCGTAAAATAAGACTAGATAATATTCTAACTATGAGTCATGAAACAGGTCTACCTGAGACTCTAATTTAGTAGTCTTGGAATGGTCTCAAATCAATATCTCATCATGTCTATATAGTAGAAAAAGCTCTTTTTCCTTTTCATTATTTCCGAAATTCTCATCTTTTCATATATTGCTAAAACATCTCTTTCTTTGCTATTAAATCATTTCTATTTCTTTCAAAATCCATACTTCTTATTTTTAATTCCATATTTCTCTTTTATAGTAAAATATTTATTTTCCATTATTCGAAAAATCCTATTTTCGTTATTAATTACAA
>NMUG010005643.1:0-13023 GCA_002855965.1 Monotropa hypopitys | reverse complement strand
TCCTTCTTCAATCTTAATCCACACGTAAGTACGAATCAATTTATGTACATATCATTCTCATATCACTTCAGATTTGAAGTAGATCGATGTTTTGGTTTCAAATTCGTTTTTTGGGGAAAACTCAGGAAATTAGGTTTTTGATTCTTGCAATTGATTGTAATCAAGGGTTGTAGGAGAGCCTCTATTATGTTTTTAATGATCCTAGATGATAGGAACACTTTGTGGATGATAGATTTGAACTTTGGAGGTGTTTGGAGATGTTTAGAGTGAGTTGTTCGAAGATAAGATCGTTTTTCGTCAAAAATCTCGAGTTGCGGAAATTGGAGCAGAAGTAGTGGCGACCGGTTGGGATTCCTTGGCCAACCGGTTGGGATGTGGAGTGAAGGGAGTGGCAACCGGTTGGGGTGTCTTGGCAACCGGTTGGGATGTAAAGTGGAGGTGCCAACCGATTTGGCAACCGGTTGGTGGTAGCGGTTGGGGCTGGGCAGCGTGGTCCCAATCGGTTGGGATGCAAGTCCGACCGGTCGGTAGTGCTTCTGTCTGGAATTATTGGCTAAGTTCTGGAAACTTGAAAAAATGACTAATTAAGGTCATGTAAGGAATATTCTTGGCACATTAAGACATATAATCATTTGATTTCTGTTTTCCTATTTGATTTCTATTTATAATCGAATTGTGGACTGAAATTGGTATTTGTTTCGACAGATACACTTGAGAAAGGCGGTGAGGCCTCGCTCAAGGGCAAGGAGAAGGCTTAGACAACGGTATTCGGTGAGTGTATGGATTCGGTATATTGAGAGTACTTTGCATATTTTTCCAAAGTACATGTCCTTCTCATTTGATTGTTGGAAGTTTTTCATACATGTGCTAAGCTATATGGGATTGAGATGTTAATGCAAGTCTTTTCTATGCATGTTAGAGTTAATTGGAAGTTCTCTTCCTGCAGACTACACGTTATACGTGGGAGTGAATTGTATTAAGTTACATTGGGGGTAATGCATGATATATATGTATATATGCACCTTGGAACGTAAGTTCTTGCAGACTATACGTGCAACCGTGGGAGTGAAGTTCTCCGGGTACTGCACCCACTATGGAGAGGGGTCATACTCCAAATGGAGTATCCTTGTGATACATTGGATGAGTATGCTGGTCATATGAACTATCACATATAGTGATAGCTATTTTGGAAAGAAAAATGGAAAGGTTTTAAAAAATGGGCTTCGGCCATATACTTATGTACAAACATGGGATGCATGGGGTTGGAAGTATGTCTTTAAGGGATTGGACCCTTTTTCTTGCAAAGTTTAATCCTTGCATATTTTATTTAGAAATCTCTTACAATTGTGAAATCAATATATTCTATTCATACTCTGGTTTCCTTGTGTTTTCTTAAATGCTTGGAAACTAGGTTTGGAGCTAGCGGTCCACTACTTAGCTCGGTGAGATGATCCTTTTGGAAGCTTGGATTTGGATGGAAGGCTTGAAGTATAGCTTGAAGAGGTGGCACTTGGCTTGTGTGCCAAGATATTTGGGTTGAGAAGAACCTTGTTCTTTTTATCTTAGTACTTGAACTTTTTCTTGTTAGTACTTGTCCATGGAAGCAAAATTTTGGTTCATTGTGGTTTGATAGAAGAACAATTATAACTTTGAGTTTTCATACTTGCACTTGAGGCTAGTTGGTGTTTTGTTTAGAATTTATGACTCTTGGGTTTAAATGATAAGAAAAAAAATTTATTCCGCATTATTTTTGGTATGTTTTTGGTAAGGGATGTTACAGCCACGTTGTGCGGGATTATCATATAAAATCCCATTTTGGCCCTTTCTCTTTTAGTTGATGCACTGTTGTACAGGGTTGTGTTATGAAACTCTATTCGCATCATTCATTTGTATTTCATTTCATAGCAGAGCATTGTAATAATTCTAGCTTGTGGGTAGCGTAGTATGTGTGTTAGTTCTTTACCCTTTTGTTTGGATACTCGTTACCTACTTCTAACACTTCCCATTATTTAATTCAAAAAAAATATATCTCAAAATTTGGGAGTGTTATAGTTGGTATCAAAGCACTCGTTCAGATTTACCTCGGACTTTGGGAGAGACTTTTAGTCTCAATGAGTTCACTGTTTCCCTTGCGTGACCCTTGGAGATTGCATTTAGGGTGCATGTCATGTGTATCTAGGTATTGAATGTGTGTGAATTGCATGAATCTCTTAGAAACAACAAGTTTTTATAACTCAAATTAATAAAATGGTTTGGAAATTCGTGGTGTCTACTCCTTCGAGTTGGTCTTGTTGTTGTTCTTTTGGGATTTTGAGTAAAATCATGTCTCTCTTGAGGTGACCTTTGAGCCTGTTTTGGCATTTGTTAGAGGATCTTGTCGATGTTGGACTTGTTTGTTCCTGTTATATCCTCTTGTTGATAGTGTTGTCACATACTCTGTCGTGGTGAACCGTTTCGAGTTCCTAGTTCTTAGAGCACGAATGAGTTCCTTCGTTGGCTCTTGTGATGATTTGGCTTCTTGTTCCTCGGTTTCGATCGTTGTCGGTTGTAGTTGTGGCTTGTCGAGCCTATTCCTCCGTAGGAAGCGGATTCTTGTGGTTGGCTTCTGAGCCTATCTCTAGTAGCGGATGGTGGACTTTGCGGCAGTCGGTTGGTTGATTCTCGCGTGCTCTCCTAGTGAGGATGATGATTCTGCTTGTGATCGGAAAATTGTTTCTTGAGTCCTCTCTCTTGTGATCGTAGATGAACTCCTTGTTCAACATTCGTCGTGGAGGAACGTCATCTCTCTTGATGTTAGTGGTCCGACGGTTATTCTTGTGACTGGCAATCTGTAGTGCTCTTGTGATTGAGCCTTGAACTCTGTTTCATTTCTGGAAGTTGATATCTGGAACTTGTCGTTTGTGCAGTTGGCTTCGATTGTTTCTTGGTGGTGGTGTGACTCCCGTTCTCGTTGCGCGGTAGACTTCTTACTTGATAGGCTTGTGGGTGAGACTTGTTTACCTTTGGGATTGATTGGGTCTTCCTAGTGTGTATAGTTCCCTGTATGAGTTGCGAAATTTTAGAATAACCTTGTTTATGGGATTGAGATTTGAGGTTGCTTCTTGATGTGTTAGCACTTGGTGGTCTAGTGATTGTAACTCCTTGGGAAGTGAGAATATCTTGATGTGATAAGGTCTTGTCTTTATGGAGATTGTGCGTGACTCACTTGGGATGTAAAGTATCCTCGGATTAGCAAGTTTTCCTTGCGGGCTAGCACCAAATGGTTAGTGATGATAGCCCTTTGCGTTTGCTTGATGCGAGAGTTGATTTTGACTTGTGGTTTGATGTTACTTGAGGATTTGTGTTGGATTTAGTGCCTTGTAGTCGCGGTTACTTTTTGATTGAGAGAGAATGATGAAGAAATTTTAGTGTTGTATTGTGAATTGGAAAGTGGTTTTGGGATTGAAATATGGATGTGTGGTACCTTGTTCTTATGGAAACCCTAAGTTGTGATTTGAGGTCATTCTATTAGGGCTGAGTTGTGTGGGTCTACGGTGTTTAAAGGTTCCACGGTGATTTGGTTCCTTGGTTATTTGGGTTGTGGAATGACTTGGGAGATGGTCTTGTGCTGGTTTTGCCTCGGTTGGTGATTTGGGCTTGACAAATGAACTGACTTGATGGCTTGAGGTGATGTGCATTTGCTTGGGATTTGAAGACGAGAGTAGAGTTTGATTTCTCATTTGGGCATAAGATTGTAGGAGGTGAATTATGTTTGGGTAATCCTTTCGGCTTCTTCTTGGTGGCGTGTCGTTGGCAGTGTGTTTCGTTTGGCACATCGAATTCATCCTTGTTAAATCTTTGCTAGATCAGTGAGTGGGTGCCGTTCCTCGGTTAATTGTTGACCCTTCTATTCTCGTAGATCGATTTGCTTGATCGATGGTCTCAACCATCTTCGTTGGTGACGTTGTCGCATGCGTTCGTGCCCCATTCTAGTCGTCACTAGGATTCCCTGATTCTCTGGACGTTGCGATTGGCCTTTGCCATCTTTAGTTCAACTATTCGTGATACTTGTTGAAGTGATAACGTGTTGTTCGTCTCACTTGTGGAGAATCATCTACTTCGTAAAGCTTGTTTTCAGGAACCGTGTCCTTGTTTGGCGCACTCTTGTCTTACGGGTTGTCTTCTTACGTTCGTTCTTTGTTCTCCATATCTTCGTGCGAATCCGGATTGTTGTTGTATCCGTTGGCGCTGTGTCCGTTTGCGTTTGGACACTTCTGTTCTGCGTTGTTGTCCCTCTTAGGAGTTTGTTTGAGAGTGTGTTGTAGGATTGGTTTGTGGTTGGTGTGATGAATGAGCCGAGTTTACTTTTGTGTTGTGCAGTTGTGTTGTGAGTGTTGGAATAGAATGTTTGTGTCTTTTTGAAGTCGACTGCACCGACTTGGATTGTGGTGATGTTTGTCATGACCGGTGTGTGTAGTCCGTGTCATGTGGTGTAGAGATGAACATGAAGGATTGTTTTGAGAAGGTGACTGGCCAACACATCTCAAATCAAACTTCTTAGTCATTCTGGTACCGCTCTAGGTGTGTGCGGTTTGGTTTGTGAGATTTTGGTTGTTCGGTTCTTCTTTTGGTGGCGTTGTGGTCGTTTTGTGTGATTCGGGTGGCACAGTTGTTGCGTGACCATCCCTTGCGGGTGGTCTTGCTTTCAAATTCTGCTTCGTATCGGTTGGATTGTTCCTATTGTGTTCGGAAATCTCTTTTTGGGGTTGTCTTGTGGGTTCGAGGTGATAAAGTCGTCGTGGACTTCTTTGCGGTAGTCGAAAACTGCTCTTTTATTTTTTAAAAAATTTTAGAAAAATATTTGGAAAAATCGGAGTATCCGTATCGTGTCCGTATCGTAACCGTACCGTGTTCGCATATCGGTACCGTATCGGCGTGTCCTTAGCATATCGGAGTATCCTAGGCGTGTCCTTAGCATATCGGAGTATCCTAGGAGTAGCCTTGGTGTATCGGCGTATCCTAGGAGTAGCCTTGGTGTATCGGCGTATCCTAAGAGTATCCTTGGTGTATCGGCGTGTCCTAGGTGTATCTTTGGCGTATCGGCGTGTCCTAGGCATACCCCTGGCGTATCGGCATATCCTCAGTGCGTCCTTGGCATGTCGGCGTATCCTCGGCGTGTCCTTGGCGTGTCGGCGTGTCCTTGGCGTACCGGCGTATCCTTGGCATATCCTTCGTGTATCGGCGTATCCGTGCTGTGTCCCCTTGTATCCTTGTCATTTCGGCACTTGAAAATTTTCCCGGCATGTCCACGTTGTGTTGTGGCATGTTCTAGATTTTTTTGGAATTTTCTTGAAATTTTTCAGGGCGATATTCTTGCGGTTTGACCTCCGTGTCGTGTTTCTTGTTCGAAAATGCGCGTTTCTTGCATGTTTGGTCAGTTTGGAAACCTATGGTTCCGCGAAAACCATATATTTGAAGTTTATATCTCTCTCGAGGACATTTTCCTTTTGCTTGCGTTCGGTTCTTTATTGGCGTTTCCTGCGTTGCGAAGTGTTCCGCGTGTTGCGGCGTGTTGCTCATTTAAGGAAGTTGGCGGTTTGTCCGACTTGCGATGTTTGTTGGGTGTTCGTATGGGTGAAGTTATTTCCGGTTGCGGATCTCTTTTGACGTTGTTTGTTCATTGGTGGAGTTATTTCGGTTGGAAACTCCTTTGTTGTTGTTGACGGTTCTCTTTGCGAACCCATTCAAGTGTTTGGGGCTTTTGGGTGTCGTTCTCTTCGTGGCGCTATGTTTCGGTTCTTCTACCTTGGAAATTTCGAGGACGAAATTTTGTAAGGAGGGTAGTTTGTAACACTCTGTAAATTTTAGTTTGATTCGTATTCGTTTCGATAAGTAATTTGTTAGAAATCTGCCCTAAAATAAGTTCTTGGGTACCTGAAATATTCATTTCATTGTATCGAATGCGAACTTACCACTTGGAAGTCCCGTTGGAACTTTTCGGATTCATTTGGATTGATTTCGGGCTTGTTGGGTTGGTCGAAAACCTCCATAGTAGCAAATCTTCACTTCTGAAGTATGCTGCATCAGTGCATCCCTTTGGTGCATCGGTGCAGGGGTGCATTTTGGTCTTGCATTGGTGCAAGGCCAATGCACGAAGGTTCTGATGGATTTTGGCTACAGGTGCATCGGTGCAGACCTATGCTGCATCGGTACAGGGTCTAGGTGCATCGGTGCACCATCGATGCACAGCACCTCTGGGGCAAAATCATTGTTGATGCATCGGTGCAGGTCCCAGGTGCACCGGTGCAGGTTGTCTAAAATTCGCAATTTTGGAAAGGTTGCACCGATGCAGGTTTTGGGTGCACCAGTGCAACTGTTGTTCGAGAGATTTTCATTAAGGGCTTTTGGGGATTTCTTGGGGGTTCCTATATAAGGACCCCTTGGCCCGATTTTGAGCATTTTGGCTCTCAAAGAGAACCCTAGCAGCCCCTTCCTCTCATCTCTCTCTCCCCTCTCTCTCAATCCAACTTCTTCTTTGATTTTAAAGATCATCCATGGAGATTTCAAGGAAATCCCGAGCACAAACATCGTTCATCGTTGTGTCCTCTACCCGTGGCTACCAATGGATCATTCGATTGCAGTGAGTTCTCTCCTCTCTCTAAAACCCTAGGTTTTTTATTAGTTGCTCGTCTAAGGTTTTGGTCCTCTTTAACGTTGTAGAGCATTGCGAGAGCTTCGCGGTGGCGGGCTTGGTTCACTCCGGCAGTCATGGAGGTTTTCCGGCGACTTTTCCGCGCGAGTGTCACCGGAGCTCTGACGAGGTAGAGTTTTTCTATCCCTCTCTTGTATAGTATTGGTCTTCTCCTTCCTCCCTTGCGAATGTACTTAAATTCGTAGTTTTAAGTATTGTACGAAATCATCGTTCACGAATCGTCGTTCGCGTCAACTTGTAACACCCGAATTAAATCCATAATATTTTAAATTCAATTATGGATATTAAATAAATAAAAAGAAAGAA
The DNA here is from genome assembly GCA_002855965.1 of Monotropa hypopitys. Lineage (NCBI taxonomy): Eukaryota > Viridiplantae > Streptophyta > Magnoliopsida > Ericales > Ericaceae > Monotropa > Monotropa hypopitys. Next base: position 6,026 of record NMUG010005643.1, on the reverse strand, counting down.
TAATATATGGGCTCAAGTAATTAAAAAGAATTGTGGTTGATTAAAATAGGTTGTATATATATATTAAAAAGATATATATAATAACTTATGTCTCAAATAAGAGAATAATGACATGGAAGGGGAATTAGAAGGAGGAGAGGATGACAATTAAGTTCTTTGGTTTTAAAACCTGATTAAAGTATATACATAAGTTAATTCCCATTAGGGTTAGGCACAAGACTTGGAGGCTAGAGAGCTTAGAGAGGAGATTAAGGGATGAGGATTGGAGATTAGCACTTTGGAGGTGGTTTTGGTGATTTTTTGGAGGAGCAACCTTCACAAACATTGTTCCTCACATTGGTAAGTATGATTCCCCCAACTTTGTTTTTCAATTTGGGTTTTGATTAAGGCTGGATTAAGGGTTTTTCCTTAATCTCGTTTTTGGTTAATCACTTTCTAGATTTTCATGAAATCAAAGGTTTTAGAAGAATTTTTGATGGGGGTTTTGGCCTAGAGTCTAATATGATAAGTGTATGTGTATATATACCACTTGTAGGCAGTCAATTTTCCAAAAAATCGAAGTTTAGAAGAATTTATAATGAAAGTAATTAGCAAAAACGAAACAGTTTTTCGATCTGCTGGCTTTCTGCATTGACCGGTATGCGCACCGGTATACCGGCTGGTATATCGGGCAACATGCTGGTTGGCGTACCGGTCTTAACAAAAATGGCCAGTGAACCTTAGTAATCATATTCGCGGAAAAATTGAACTAACCGGTATGCCGGCCGGCATACCGGGCGGTACACCGGTTGTGTACCGGTCTCCATACCGGTTTGGCAAATTTTGAGAAAAAAATTATTTTCCTTAAATAATCATTTTTATATTAATTGTAAATATTATTTAAGGAAGTTTCAGAATTCGCAGAGGTGAAAAGGGGTCAGAAATTAATAGATAAGTATTTAATAGAAATTAAATACTTAGGGAAAATTCTTATACTATTTTCATTGTATAACAGGAGACCAGTCGGAGTCTTCGAAATCCATTCGTTAGCTTCATTGTTGGTGCTTACATTATTTGGTGAGTGTGTAAATGCCTTTTGATATATGTGCTTGGTTGTGTAAGTTGCTAGCAGTACGTGTTATATGGTTGCATGCGTAGAACGTTACCCGATATTCTGTGGTTGGTGTTGAATGCATACGAAATATTTTTTCCGCTTTTATTCCATATAAGAACAAATGCAAATGTGAATGCAAGCATGATTGAGAAAATAATATATGGTGCCGTTGGGCACGGAACTGTGGCCATATAAGATGTCAATTAAACTGTGGGCATATAAGATATCTATTAAACTGTGGGCATATAAGATGTCGATTAAACTGTGGGCATATAAGATGTCGATTAAACTGTGGGCATATAAGATGTCGATTTAAAATAAGGTGTTATGGGCACTATTACAAAGAAACAACTGAACAATTGCATGTTTACGTGATATTTGGGGGAGAGACACCATCCCTTGGACAGTTGCATGTTTATGTGATAGAAGGGGAGAGACGCAACCTCTTAGTTACTTGTTCTATACTTGTACCTCGTTGTTTAGTTGCTGCACTTACATTTCAAGTACATATATAGCTGTTGTATCTGACACCCCTGGATATCTTTTGCTGTTGTGTTGTAATCTATATCCAGGTCAGGATGAGTAGCAGGTTCACATTGCCAGCCGTTGCCGAGTTGCCACTTAAAGGGTCAGTTAGTTGGTGTTACTCCGTGTTGGAGATAGTTCCTTTTTCAGTCAGTTCAGCAGTAGTGGTTTTGAGTTATAGGCTGTTATTTTCTGTCAGATTAGATGTTTTGCGAGTTTATGTTTTTGTTAGTGGTGTTTTGTGATACCACTAGACTTGGAGTTTTACTTTTCAGTACTTTTGCTGTTTTTATTATTTATGTTGAAAAAAAAAGAAATGATGAGATGACTGCTAGTATAATACTTGGGTTTTCAGTTTTGGTGCTTTGTTTGGTCATGTATCCATTGCTGGAATATATATTTTTATTATATTCTGGAATGAGTCGTGGCAGCTTGGTATCAAAGCTCTAGGTTGATAGATTCTGGAGTCTAGAGTGCTTGAGGCTTTGAGGTGAGAGTTAAGATAGGAGCGTGGTGAGTATATTCCGAATTATCATGTGTGTCACTTTGACGCCCAGGCAACTACCTTGAAATCCAATTTGAAAAGCGCCTGATCAACGTATTTTCAAATGGGAAGTCTTGGGAAGTTAATTGAAAAGGCATGATAAATTGGAATACCGGGTCTAGGTTGTCAGGAAGTGTGAAGTTCAGACTTGATGGATGAGAGAGTATTGGGGTGTAAAGACCGTCGAATGGCATGACTTGGAAAGTGAACTGGAAGACTAAGGACACTCACAGTTTTATTATTTATGTTGTATTATGTGTAATATGTATTGTTGAATTTTAAAGAATCTTTTGGTGTTCAGGAAAGTATAATGGAACACGTTGAGGATGCAGCTTCCACTAGACCTGCTGTGGGGGAGGTGAATCAACCTCCTGCATCGGGGAATCCACCTCCAGCGGTCCCGTAGAATCGAGTAGAGGCAGCCATGGCTCAGTTTCTAGAGAACCAGGCTTCGTATATGTAGTGGCAGACTTCTCAGAGAGAGGGAACAACAGGAACCAGTTTGCTGGAGAGATTTCTTCGGATGTATCCGACAGAGTTTGGTGGGGTAGTGTCTCCCTCCTTAGCAGAAGAATGGTTGAAAGGAGTGGAAAGAGTTTTGCGAGCTATGGGAGCATCTGATGAGCAGAAAGTCAATCTGGCGACTTTCAATCTGAAGGGCGAGGCCTTGATCTGGTGGGAAGCGTATAGCCGTCAGCTTACCACAGTAGAGGATGGAGGAGTTCCTAGGGTTATCATCTAGGACTTATTTGTCAAAGGGTTCAACGACCATTTTTATCCGGAGAGCTACCGGACTGAGCATGAGAATGCGTTCTTGTATCTAAAACAGGGAAGTATGACTGTGGATGAGTATGAGATCAAGTTTGTTGCTTTGTCCCATTATGCAGTAGAGCTGGTGAACACCGATGCAAAATGGTGTAAGAGGTTTCGTGGGGGATTAATTCCCCAGATTACGACACATTTGACTCAGTTCCAAGAGAAAGATTATGTTGATCTGGTAGAAATGGCCAGGATGACTGGGAAAGATGTTCAGTCTATGATGGAGCACCGAGCCAAGAAAGGAAAGATCAGTGGCAGTTGGTCAGGGAAAGCTACCAGTGAGGGTGGCTATGCAAAAAGCAGTGATGGGAAGACGTTTTCTGACAGGGGGCACAGTGGCTCCAAATCTCAGAGGAATTGGCAGAGAGAGAAGAGTAGTCAGGGTGGCAGTCAGTTTTCAGGGGCTAGTGTGCAGTCTTGCGACCGCCGTTGTTTCAGGTGTGGAGGAGAGGGTCATCTGGCCCGTGATTGTTCAGACAAGAAGGGTGATATGCAGCCTGTGAAATGTTTTTCGTGTGGAGAGCCGGGACACAAATCATTTCAGTGCAACAAACCTCGTAGTGCTGCAGCTTCTTCAGTGGGTAGCGCAACAGTGGTTCAGGGACGTGTCCAAAGCACTAATGTTGTTCCAGGTAGAGTTTTTGCTGTGACACGTCAGGGGGTAGAGGCAGCACCAGATGTGGTTACAGGTACATTTCTTATATCGGGTTTCTATGCTCGAGTTCTTCTTGATTCTGGGTCTACCCATTCGTTTATATCAGAATCTTTTAGCCGTATGCTTGATAGACCTTCAGTGGTCTTACCTTATACTTTGGCTATATCTACACCTATGGAGAAGACTGTTAGTGTGAATATATATTACCCAGATTGTGCTCTTGAAGTAGAGGGTCGGCGTCTAGAAGTAGATCTAGTGCCGTTGGCAATGACCGATTTTGATGTTATTCTGGGTATGGACTTCTTGTCAGCACACCATGCTTTGATTGATTGATTGTCGAAAGAAGTTCTATTTATTATTCCGGATGAGGGAAACATAAAAATTTGGGGCGAGAAGAAGGTGTGCAAATCTTGTATTATTTCTAGTATTCGTGCTAGAACACTCTTGAGTAAAGGATGTCAAGGCTATTTAGCCTACATTGTTGATGATCGGGAAGTAGAAACAAATGTTTCAGATATTCCAGTGGTGAGAGAGTTCGAAGATGTGTTTCCAGATGATTTACCGGGAGTGGTTTCGGACAGAGAAAATGAGTTCACTATTGAGTTGTTGCCTGGGGTGAGCCCCATATCTATTGCGCCATACAGAATGGCACCGACAGAGTTGTATGAGTTGAAAGTGTAGTTGAGAGAGTATTTGGAGAAGGGCTTTATTCAGTCTAGTTCTTCACCGTGGGGTGCACCTGTACTTTTTGTAAAGAAGAAAGATGGATCCATGAGGATGTGTATTGATTATCGGCAGCTGAATAGGGTGATTGTTAAAAACAAGTACCCTTTGCCCAGAATTGATGATTTGTTCGATCAGTTGCAAGGGGAAACTATTTTCTCAAAGATTGATTTGCGATCCGGGTACCATCAGTTGAAAATCAGAGACAGTGATGTACCGAAGACAGCTTTTCATACTAAGTACAGACACTTTGAGTTTTTGGTCATGCCTTTTGGGCTGACAAATGCTTCTGCAGTTTTCATGGATTTGATGAATCGGGTTTTTCAACCTTACTTGGATTCTTTCGTGGTGGTCTTTATTGATGATATTCTTGTTTACTCTCGTTCTGAGGAGGAACATAAACATCATTTGAGGGCAGTATTATAGACCTTGAGAGAGAAGAAGTTGTTTGGGAAGTTCAGCAAATGTGAATTCTTGTTGAAGAGTGTGGTTTTCTTGGACCATGTGATATCTAGTGATGGCATCTGTGTGGACCCGAAGAAGATTGAGGTAGTGGTAAATTGGCCAGCACCTTCTAGCGTGACTGAGATCAGGAGTTTTCTGGGTTTAGCCGGATATTATCGTCGCTTTATTCGTGGCTTTTCTGAGATTGCTTTGCCTATGACAAAGTTGATTCGGAAGAATGTCAGATTTGTGTGGTCTGATGAATGCGAGAGGAGTTTTCGGGTGTTGAAAGAAAAGTTGGTGACTGCTCCTGTTCTGACAGTTCAATAAGGTACCGATGATTTGGTAATTTATAATGATGCGTCGTTGTGTGGTTTGGGATGTGTGCTAATGCAGAGGGGGAAGATTATTGTTTATGCTTCTCGTTTGTTGAAGCCTAATGAGCTGAATTATCCTACCCATGATTTAGAGTTGGCAGCGGTGGTCTTTGCTTTGAAGCAGTGGCGACACGATCTTTATAGTGTGACGTGTGAGATTTACACCGATCATCAGAGTCTCAAATATTTGTTCACCCAAAAAGAACTAAATTTTAGACAGAGGAGATGGATGGAACTAATAAAAGATTATGATTGTTCGATTCATTACCACCCTAGAAAGGCCAATGTTGTGGCCGATGCGTTGAGTAGGAAGTCAGCTGGAAGTTTGTCTTGTGTGAGATGTGCCAGAATTGAAATTTTTTGTGAAGTGAAGAAGCTAAATGCAGAGTTGGAATTGGGCGGTGGAGATGTGTTACTGGCTCGGTTTTCTGTGCGACCAACTTTTGTTGATCCTATTCTAGTAGAGCAGGATTCTGATGAAATGCTGAGAAAGAAGAAGAAGCTGATAGATGAGGGTGTTGAGTGTGAGTTTAGGATTGGCAGTGTCTCAAAATTTGGGAGTGTTACAAAACATCTCCCAAATATATGGTAACTGTCTTAGGATGATAAGAGGTACCTATGAGTAGTATGCTTTGTTTGCTAATCTTTCTTTGCTAATAATACATCCAATACTGAGATAGTTATGTATACAACTCAAATAATTTTGCTATACATATATAATATAAAAAGATCCTTTCTTTTGGTAAAAAAATAACTACTTGCCTTATGAAGCTCAATGGATCAGGATTTTAACATAAATGAGAAATTTATTAACACTACTAATGTATGTTAATTGCATGGTTTTGA
>NMUG010005642.1:0-13023 GCA_002855965.1 Monotropa hypopitys | reverse complement strand
CGGCTCGGCTCGGCTCGTTTGCAGCCATAATTATAATATAGAATAATATTTTAAACAAAACCTTGAAATTAAATTTTCTATACGGGCTCCGCTGGGCCGTGCTCCGCTGGGCCGTGCAACGTCACATATGTACTCGGGTACTGATTACCCATATAACTCCTACCCCACGGCAATGTCCCTACTTTCTAGATGTATCCCGCTGATGAGTTTGAGCTGATTCTCAAGCCAAACAATCCTGACCAACATCATATTTAATTCAACTGAGGAATCTATCTTGTCAGAATTTGAATCTATTACTCCCTCTCAAATTATTGAGTCGTTTCTAGAACGGGTTAAAAAGTGTAAAAAGTTTGTATTATTCTTTTATTTTGTTCTTAAGTCTAATCAATATTAACGAAATTACTTTTATAAAGTTATTTTCTTATATGAATTTCAAAAAATATGTAATATGAATATTATTTGATAAATATCAATTAGTTCTATTATATAAAATTTATAAAATTATAAAATTTATTATAACAAAAGATATTTGACAAATAAAATGACTCTAAAATAAAAATAGGATCCAACAATTTAGGATAGATAGAGTATAAAATACGATGGTTCTTTTTCCTATTTAACGGTCTAGATTAGTTTTGAGCAAACGGTTTTTCTTCATTCCTTCTCATTCTTATCTCATTTTCACGCGCGGATTCACACGGGATCCACACACAAATTAATTTGACATTTAAATTTTAAATATTATTTTAAGTTATCATATATACAAAATCAATTCAATTGAATAATTTAAAAAATTCCTTAAATCACTTAAATTTTCATTCATGTTTTAGACCTAAACTTCAAATGGAAATTTAAATCATTGAATGAATTTTTAAAATTATCTGATTTAGATGATTTTTGCATAGTAATTTAAAATAATATTTAAAATTTAACTGTAAAATTGAATTTTTTTGTGGGAGTACTATGTGAAACCAAACCAACGTGAAATATTGGTCACATTTTTATACTCCTTTAAAAACAAGTGGGCAATAAATGCAGAAGAGAAAAATTGAGTGTGTTAGGAATGACATTGGAGAGAGAGTATTCGGAAGTGTTGGGGTCCATAGAGGTCGATTCACATGTGATTAATATTAAGAGAAATATCAAATATCTTAAAAGATGTTAAAGAAAATAATTTTTATTCAATCTCAATTTTTAATTTTATCAAATGTAACTGTTCGAAAATATTTATCTCACAAACTAATTTTTTAATGACACTGTGGTAGCCGAACCTTAGCTCTAAGGGGTCGGATCTGGCATACTCCGGAAAAATTAAATTATTTTTCCATTCGTTTCAAAAAAATTATTTAATTAAATCTCTTTTTGGGGATTTAATTTTATTGTCGTTCGGTTCTCCGCAGCTCATATTTTATTCTATCGATCCTGTCTGAGTGAGGGAAGTCTTGGTTTATGAAATTTTGTATTTTGAGTGCGGAAAAATTGTTGTGGTAGAGTTCGGGTCGCTTCTTGAAGGTCGGGGGTTGTTCGGAAGTTGTTTTGGACTTTTGATTTTACTTTAAATCATTAAAGTAAATAAAATTAATTAAAAATGAAAAGAAAAGGGGTTGCAACAGGTGGGCTCCCCCTTCCCTCTTCTTCCCCTAAAACCCTATTCCCTCTACCCCCCTTTAGCGCCGACATCCCCTCCTCCCTCTTCCCTCCTCTTTCTCGGCTCAACCCTCTTCTCCCTCCTCCTCTCCTCTCCCGCCGACCACTTTCCCCCCTCCCTCACCTCTCCCGCCGACCACTCTCCCCTCTCCATCACCCTCTCGGTAGCTCTTCCTCTCCCCCTCTCGGCATTCTCTCCCTCTCCCCTCTCCCTCGGTCTCACTCTCCTCTCCCTCCTCTCTCCTTCTCCACGCACACACACACACACAGCTGTGTGTGTGGTGGCTGTGGTGGCGAATGGTGCGCGGTGGTGGTGGTGGTGGCTACGCGTGGACTGTGGTGGCGGAATGGCGGTGGCGGATGGTGGTTTGACGGTTGCGCGAGGTGGGTTTGGTGACAGCTATGAGTGTTGTGGCGCAGCGGAAGAGTGTTCAGCTTCAGCGATTGATGGGCGTTGAGATGCGGCGAGGTGCAGCGAAGGATGTGCGAGCAGCGACGCGCGACAATTGAGACTCTGTCTACCGCGAGGCATCGCATCAGTGGGTAAGCCTCTGTTTCTCTCTTTTCAGTGTTTTGAATCGGTTATAGTCGATTGTGATGGTTTGTTGGGTTCTAGGTGTCAGCCCGAATGAGCGATGACAATCAGCGACGCGCGACGGTCAAGGCTTCGACCATCGCTAGTGGTCGCATCGGTAGGTATATCTTGCCCCTTGTTTATTTGTCGTGAGTTTCAATTGGTGGTTTATGTCTATGAGAGGTGTAAGGATGGATTCATGTTGTTGTTGTTGTTGCTGCTTATTCTTGTTGGTTCGGTTCTTTGGAGCTTGTAGGTTGTCGTCGAACTTTTTTAGCGTGCTTCTTCGGCTAGCTTTAACTGAGGTAGAGTTCTTTATCTCTCTCGTTTGTACTGTTGGTCCTTTTACTTCCCTCTCGCACGTTTTATGAAATTCCGTCAAATTACGTATATTCGTAAAATTAGTGTTAAAGTGTTGTCGTTCACTTAAATTGATCGCGTTGAGTTTTGTCTAGGGTCGTCACGTTCTCCCTAGGACGTTGATTGGTCGATTTCGAGTTCGATTGTGAAAAATCCCAATTCTTGTGAAAATGTGTCATGTCGTTTTTATGAAATCAAATTGGGGATATTGGCTTGTTATGGACACTCTCGGATGGTTTGTGGGTCAAATGGTATTTTGACACATTTTGTGGAAAATCGAACTAGTGGAATGTTTTGTGAACGAACGACATGTTTTGTGAAATGAACGGAAATGTTTTGGAAATGGACGTTTTGTGAGGAAACAATGTAAAGGAAAGTCACATTTTGAGTTGGTACGTCGACTAGGAGGTTGTTTGCCCTAGGTCACACAGAATGATGATATAAAATGAAAATGTGACACTGTACTCTATAAGAGGAATTGGATACTGATGAGTGGCTATGATTCGGGTTGCTTACCTTGGGTCACTAGTTAGAGTGGCACACGACATTGTGCAATGGGGGTTTGACTAGACCCTCCCGGTGAGCCGGAAAAAATAGAAATGATACGACATGGAGTTGACGAGCTCCTATGCGGAACTAGCCGATACTCTGTGATTGTTGATTGATATTTGCCTTTCTCCCACTAGAAGGCACGGAAATGGAATGTAAAGGGAATTGGAATACGTTTATATAACAGAAAACAAATCTTTTACTTAGTGTGAGTCGACACTTGACACGATTTCCCTGTTGGCCTTGTCTAGGCAGTTTCTTTTGGAAAAGATCAGTTACGAGTACTTTTTTCTTCAGAGTCTTGGTTAGACACAGTGCTTTACTACGTTTCGCTACTATGAGTCAAATGTGGAACTTTGAAAGAAATGAAATGTTTTTAATTATAATGAGATCCATTGCATTACATCATTTACATTCCTTGCATTGTCACACTTTTGTACCCAATATTATAGACGTTAGAAGATACATTATCTCTATCAGGCGGTGGTGCCTGACCCTCTACTTTTGTAGGACCTTTCCTCCTTGACTTTTGGTAGCTGCGGGATCCTTTATAGGACTTGAGGCTTGACCAGATAGTGGACCGTAGGTCGTAAATTGCGCTCTTTTTCAGTATTGTACTTCTTTATTTTCTGTTGGCCACGTTGTACGGGATTATCATATAAAATCATATTTTGACCGTTTGCTTTTAGTTGATGCACTGTTGTATAGGGTTGTGTTATAAAACCCTATTCGCATCCTTTTACATTTATTTTGTTCAGTGTAATTCATTCATTGTAATAATCATGTGGATGGGTAGCGTAGCATAGTTGATAGTACTTTACCCTTTTTGTTGGATACTCTTGCCCATTTAACACTTCTCAAAAAAAATATACTTCAAATTTTGGGAGTGTTACATGGTACTAGCCCAGACCCCGCTTTGAACCTCCCATATCCGTTGGTATCGCTGGTCTCACGGCGATTCGTTAGGTTCTGGTGTTATCCGACAGCCCCCTCGGAAGCACAATAAACCCCTTCGATGAAGCGCTTTGGCAATATGGGTTGGCCGAACATATGTTGAGCCCTCCGGCTACTATACCGGTCGTTAGAGTGTCGGTCACCAGTCTTGTGACGGAACATCACTCACGGCCGACCGGTCCTTAGAGGAAGGAGCATCCCTCCGGCGAAACCCAGACACTGAGTGCCACGCCCACTTGCTTTGCGGACCCCCTATCCATACGATCAACCCAGTCCACCGATTGCACCGGCCCACATTGGTCTGCCACGTACACCACTCGGGCCTAATATCATATGGGGGAGCCTATAACGTGCGGCCCACGTATCAGTTTAAAGCCTCAAGGGCACCAATCCCTATAAATACCCCCTAGGGGTACTGTTCAGGGGGATCTGCTCTCCGATAGTCAAAAGTCCGACCTCGTTTTACTTTCTATCTTCTTCCTTCAGAAAGAGACTAACTTACGCTTCGGAGGCCCCATCAGTCACAACCGATCGGCGAGCACTAACCTTTGTTTTGCAGGAGTCTGGAAGTCGGATCCATTTTTATCTTTGCAGGGACACGCACAGACCGTCGACCTTAACAACGACTGCCCCGGTCTGGTATACTACCGACGACCTGCGTCCGAAGACCCAATCGTCAGGAAGGCAATACCCGAGGAACAACCCACCACAAAGAGGGACAAGAATGCTCGTTCGAGATCCTTGAAGTTTTAGATGGATCTTCTTGGAAGTTTGTTAAACCATAGGGAGCCTTGGGCTCCCAAGTTCGTAGGAAAGACCTTGCACATGACGGCCTCATCGGTGGTATAGAGGGACATCACCTGTCGGAAGTAAATTAGATGAGTATAAGCATCAATTTTGGGCTCGTACCTGGCAAATTTGGGTAGATGGAATCCGGCTGGAATAGTCGCCGACTCGACCATTCGTGAATAGGGGGTGGCATTGAGTTGACCAAGTCTCGGGTCCACATCCCGGTGGTCATTTGTTAGAGGGTCTTCAGAGTTAGGCTCCTTCTATGTCGGCGGCGCTCAGCTCGGTCGTCCCTGCGAGGTGAGCAGGAAGTGTGATGTCTATGCCTGCGCCGATGATCTCTCTTCGGGCTCTGAGGAACTCGGTCATGTTTTTTCATCCTGATAGGAACAAAGATTCCATGGTCGTATACATATAGTGTTTCGTCTGACGCTGCCAAGGTTTGGGCACTCGGAGTGGTCTCGCCAATCCCCTGTAGCTCAAAGTCTTCCAGATGCTCCTTGTCCGACTGACGAGGTGGGTCGGCCCCGACCTTCTCCTTCTTGGGTCTGTGACGGCTTCTCTCTCCGGACTTCGATGTTGCGGAGGCCGCTCGTGAAACCGGATGGCTAAGCTTGGCCATCTATTCCTTTAAAAGGGCTATCTCTGCATTTTCTCTCTCATTATTCTGTCCATGACGACTATCACGTCAGAGCTGGCTCTGGACAAAGTGAGGCCAGAAGCAGGATCAAGTATTCCCATGGACTGGTGGGGAACGACTGTCGGAGGAGGAGGGGGAGGGAGCATGGAGAAATCCGTGTTGACTGTAACATCCCTAACTCCAAAAATACACAAAAAAATAAAATTTTCCATAGACTTACTAAATAAAAGGACAAGTGTGACTGTAAAATAAAACTCGACGTTTATTCAAGAAGTAAGCATTAAACTAAATCCACTAGCTATTACAAATTTTCCCAATATCAGTCTCTTAAACAAAAAGGCCATAAAACTCTACCAAGGAAAAGTAAGCAGAATTACAAGCCAAAATCTTCCTAGACCACCTCAGCTCAAAACCACATCCAAGCATCCAATGACCTCTAGCCTTGTAGTGGACCCCTAACCCTGGAACCTATTTCCAAGCCAAAGACAAGGAAACATAGTGTGAATATGATATATTTATTTTCCAAAACACAAGTAATTTCAGAGTCAGAAATCATGAAGATGAATATGAACACTTTCTCTTTCAACAATGCATCTCATGCATGATACTTATATATTCTGGCCGAAGCCCCTTTTCAAAAAGATTTGAGCATTCCATGCCCTGAAAATAGCTACTACTATAGATAGTAGTTCGTACGCCCCGCGCACTAAAAATCTGGGGTACGTTCCACGCACCCGTTGGACTTACTTTGTGGCCAACCACTGGCCTTACTAACTGCCAGCAACGCCACCCGTCCCACGGAGGCATGCATAATATATATATATATATATAGAAAATATCATGTCCAAACCTAACGGTAAGGACAAAATACGGACGTACCATTTTTAAATCGAGTTTTCATGATCCAAACCGTTCAATGTCTTTAAAACGTGTTTTTAAGGATACCCGCGAGGAATCGCTAAAAAATTTGCTCGGGAAGGGCTTCATCTGGACAGTTTTTTCATGAAACTGTAATAAACAGTCTCTGAAAAACTTGATCGGATGAAGGTCTTCCCGGTCATATTTTTTTACCATTTTTTGCAGGGACCCTAAAAACACATTCTAAACACATTGAACGGTTCGGATCGTAAAAATTTGATCGGGAAGTGGCAAAAAAAGGATCATCCATATTTTGTCCTTACAAATGATGTTTGGACATGATATGCTCTGTATATATATATATATATGTGTGTGTGTGTGTGTGTGTGTGCATATTATGCTTCCCATCACAACTTATGCATTTTTATTCATGCATATCCAACTCATCATGCATTATGTCCATGCATATCAAAACTCATCATGCGTTATGAAACTCAATACAACAACAACAACAGTTAATTCTTATACTCAAAGGAAAACAGTTAATTAAAACAATCTTGCGAATGTACCATTAAAGATACTATATTCCTACACTCACCAATACCGTACGGTTCAAACTTTCTCCTTGCCTTTGAGTGAGGCCTTAGTGCCTTCCTCAAGCGTCCCTGTCAAAACAGTTGCAATTTCAGTCCACAATATATAATTTGGAACAAGAAACAATAAATCTACTTACATGATTGAAAATCATAAAATAGTCTTTACACATGGATTATTACATAAACTTCATAGCCCCACCACAAAATTTATCTAAACCATATCCGATCACTAGGTTCATATTTGCGGATTCAACAATAACCACACGTATATACTATTGTCCAAGGCCCTCCTAAAACTCTAGGTTAATAATCGTCTTTCATATCAATAAAGTGTTCCCGGTTCTGTAGTGGTTTAATAATCGTCTTTCATATCAATAAACTCTAGGTTAATAATCGGGTGACCGGTGCCTCCAGTTTTGGGGGAGTTGTTACTTCGTGTTCCCGGTTCTGTAGTGGTTTGGGTGTGGCTAGGAGTGGGGGGTCTTATTTTGGTTTGGGTTTGTATTTAAAGTTGGGTGTGGCTGTCACCTTTTCTGTAAATTGTTTTCATATCAATAAAGTGTTTTTTCAAAAAAAAATAATCGTCTTTCATCATAATCGTCCATGCATAAAATTTTTAATAAAACATGATAATAACTCAAAAACTCTCACAACTCTCTCATGAAATCCATATATCCGATGGCTATAAACAACATACTAAAACATGGATTTGATATATAGACTAACCTCAAAGTTTGTAGAAAAACTAAGGAGAAAAGTTCACAAAAAACTCAATAGATTAAGGAGCTTACTCAAGGATTGAGCCACAAGAGGATTTTGCACCCAAAATATTCACTATCTTCTTCAACTTCCAAGCTTCTACAATGGAGGCTCTTCTTCTTCCCCCCCTCTCTCTCAATAGGTTAGGCCCTCTAAATGGAGGCTAATATGATATTACTTAACCCTAAAACGTATTAGGGTATTAAGTTAGGTGTTTACGATGACAAAAATACTAAAAAGCCCTCAAAACAGCCCAAAACGACGCAGTCTCGATTTCCAACTGCCGACACGCGTAACCGGTTACGGCTAAAAACAGCGCTACCGGTTACGCTTTCCCTAAACCAGGACTTTACACCGAGAAGCGCTACCGGTTACGGCCAATGCACAACCAGTTACGCTCTCTGCAGACTGTGCAAAGAGGAGATACCGCGCAATGCGTAACCGGTTACGGCTGGGTGGCGCTACCGGTTACGCTTGGACAAAACTGCCAAATACACTTTTGATCACCATGATACCCCAATTCGGACCAAGATCACTATGACTTTTTACTGAACAAACTCCTTAACATTATACCTTACTTTTATACTCGAATATCCTATTTTTATAAGGATTAAACATGTATTTTTTTTACGATTATTTATTATTTTATTAATTAATTTGCAAACGGGTATTACAACTCCTCCCCCTTAGAAAATTTCGCCCCCAAAATTTAAAATAAGTAGAATAGAATACCTGAAAATAGGTGGGGATATCTCTTCCGCATAGCATCCTCGCTCTCTCATGTCGCTTCTTCAATTCCATGATTCCGCCATAAAACTTTGATTAACTGAACCACCTTGGAGCGTAATACTTGCTCCTTGCAATCCAAAATATTCACCGGCATCTCCTCATAAGTCAAGTCCTCGTGCAACTCCAAAGGTTCTACTTCTAATACATGCGTCGGGTCACCTATGTACTTCCTCAACATAGAAACATGAAACACGTTGTGCAACCGAGCCAACTCTACCGGCAATGCCAAACGATATGTTGTCGCTCCTACTCTCTCCACAATCTCATACAGCCCAATATATCTCGATGCTAATTTCCCTTTTCCTTAGAAACGAACAACACCCTTCCACGGCGAAACCCGTAGAAATACATGATCACCAACCTCAAACTTTAGCTCCCGACGCCTATTATCCGCATAACTTTTCTGACGGCTCTGAGCAACCCGTAATCTTTCCCTTATGAGTTTAACCCCTTCTGAAGCTACTTGAACCAATTCCGGTCCCAAAATTTGTCGCTCCCCTACCTCACTCCAACAAAACGGTATTCGACATATTCTACCATATAATACCTCAAAAGGTGCCATACCAATACTACTCTGAAAGCTGTTATTATACGCAAACTCAATCAACGACAAATAATTTTCCCAACCTCCAGCAAAGTCTAAAACACAAAATCTCAACATGTCCTCAAGCGTTTGGATGGTCCTCTCCGACTGTCCATCCGTTTGAGGGTGAAAAGCGGTACTAAACCTCAACGATGTACCAAGAGCCTGGTCCAAACTCGCCCAAAACCTCGATGTAAACTTAGGATCTCTATCACTGACAATCGAAACCGGTGCTCCATGCAATCTAATGATCTCATCTATATAAATCCTGGCATAACGATCCGTGGAAAAAGTAACCCTCACTGGAAGAAAATGAGCGGACTTTGTCAATCGGTCCACTATAACCCAAATAGAATCGAAGTTTCCCTTAGACTTAGGCAAACCCACAACGAAATCCATGGTAAGATGCTCCCACTTCCACTCTGGTATTGGCAAACTCTGAACTAACCCTCCCGGTCTTTGGTGTTCAATCTTCACCCCTCTGTCATACAAGACATCTAGCAACGAAGTCGGCTATATCCCTCTTCAACCCCTTCCACCAATAATTTTCCCTCAAGTCGCGATACATTTTAGTCGACTCCGGATGCATAGAAAAATTTGATCTATGACCCTCTTCCAGAATATTCTTCTTAAGTTCCACCTCTTCCTGCATACAAACCCGATTTCCAAACATCAATATACCATCTCCCCGAATGCTAAACTCTAATTTTTCTCCCAACAAAATCTGCTGACGAATCTTCTCTAGGAATACATCATTCTTCTGACCCTCTCTAATTTGATCCATAAATAATGATCTCACCACAAGATTTGCCATCAAAGCCTCATTCGAACCCAAAGATAATTCAACTCCCAAACTGCTCAATTTAGAGAAATTTCAACTCTAGCACAAGTCAAACATGACACTTTACTTACAGCTTTTCTACTCAATGCATCCGCCACTACATTAGCTTTCCCCGGATGATAGTGAATATTACAATCATAATCTTTAATTAGTTCCATCCACCTATGTTGCCTCAAATTCAAATCCTTCTGGGTAAATAAGTACTGTAAACTTTGATGGTCGGTAAAGATCTCACAAGTCACTATGACTTTCGCTCGTTGCCTCAACACACACCCCAAACCACAAAGCGACGCATCACTATATATCACTAGATTATCAGTCCCCTCCGGAATGGTCAAAATAGGTGCCGAAACTAATTTCTCTTTCAAGACTCGAAAACTATTCTCACACTCTTCTGACCACACAAATTTGAGTCCCTTTCTAGTAAGTATAGTCAAAGGCATTGCAATAGACGAGAATTTCTCAATGAATCGTCTGTAGTAACTTGCTAATCCCAAAAAGCTATGGATTTCAGTCACACTAGTAGGTCTCTCCCAATTCACAACCGCTTCAATTTTCTTAGGATCTACACAAATACCCTCACTCGAGATAACATGACATAAGAAGACCACTCGATCAAGCCAAAATTCACATTTATTCGTTTTCCAAACAATTGTTTTTCCCTCAACTTCTGCAAGACTAGTCTCAAATGCTCTTCGTGTTCCTCTCTAGACCGCGAGTACACCAAAATGTCATCAATGAACACTATAACAAAGGAGTCTAAATAGGACTGAAACACCCTATTCATCAAATCCATAAACACTGCTGGCGCATTCATCAACCCAAAAGGCATAACCATAAACTCATAATGTCCATATCTAGTCCGAAAAGCCGTTTTCGCTACATCACAGTCCCTAACTTTCAATTGGTGATAACCAGACCTCAAATCAATTTTCGAAAATATGAGGCTCCCTGAAGTTGGTCAAAAAGATTGTCAATTCTCGGCAAAGGATATTTATTTTTCACGGTGACTTTGTTCAACTGCCTATAATCTATGCACATCCTCATTGAACCATCCTTCTTTTTCACAAATAAAACTGGGGCTCCCCAAGGCGACACACTAGGCCTAATGAAACCCTTATCAAGAACTCCTTCAACTGCATTTTCAACTCGTAAAATTCGGCAGGTGCCATCCTATAAGGTGCAATAGATATAGGACTGGTGCCCGGAACTAACTCAATCGTGAACTCTACTTCTCTAATCGGAACCACTCCCGGCAACTCTTCTGGAAAAACATCTTGGAACTCATTTACCACAGGTATATCCCCAATACTCCTCTCTCCCTTCTCAGAATCAATCACATAGGCTAAAAACCCTTCACAACATTTACTCAACATAGACATAGCCTTCAAAGATGAGATAACACGTCTAGGAAATTCTAAGCTATCACCACAAATTTTCAAGTCAGGTCTATCCGGAATACGGAACAAAACTTCCTTACTAACACAGTCAATAATAGCAAAGTGAGTGGCTAAAAAGTCCATCCCCAAGATTACATCCAAATACACCATCTCAAGTGGAATCAGATCTGACAACAATGGCTCATTACCAATCCAAACTTCACAAGCAGGATAGTATGACTAGGGATGGCAATTTGCCCGCCCCGCCCCGAACCCGCCCCGCCCTGCCCTAGTCGAATAGGTTTTTTTTCAAAATTTTGGGTATCGGGGTAGGGTTAGGGGGAGGGATTTGAAAACTCGATGTGTTTCGGGGCGGGTTCGGGTTGATGTTCCCCCGCCCCAAAAAAACCCGCCCCGGTTTTTTTTCATTTATATTTATATTTTTATTTAATATTTTCACTTCTATAAGTAAAATTAGTTTGTATTAATAATATTTCTCATTTTTTATTTTTAGTTAAGGTTGTTTTTTGTTATTTTCATGTAATTTTTGTGTCATGTTAATTTATTTTTTTATTGATTTACATAAATTTAATGATAATTTACATTTTTTAAAAAATATTAGAAAAATAGGATGGGTGGGGCGGGGCGGGTAAACCCGATACCCGATAGGGGCGGGGCGGGGTGCCCGAAAAAATACCCGATCGGGTTAGGGGTGGGGTCGGGATTTTTCGAGGCGGGGCGGGGTACGGCAAAACCCGCCCCAACCCGCCCCGTTGCCATCCCTACTTGAAAATGATAGCCTGTAGTCTTAGAAATGTGCCACCTCGAGGCTTTCGAAAGGTTTAACATGTGGCCTTTGGAAGGTACCACTGTAGGTTTCAGAAAATGTAACTCGGTAGTCTTAGAAAGGTACTACTCGAATCCTTGAAAATGCCATCCTATAGTCTTAGAAAGGTGCTACCTCGAGGCTTTTTAAAGGTTTAACATGTTGTCTTTGGAAGGTACCATTGTAGGTGTCTGAAAAATTAACTCTGTAGTCTTAGAAAGGTGCTACTCGGAACCTCGAAAATGCCAGCATGTAGTCTTAGAAAAGTGCTACCTCGAGGCTTTCGAAAGGTTTAACATGTGGCCTTTGGAAGGTACCACTGTAGGTTTCTGGAATTTTTGAATATATAGTCTTAGAAAGATACTATCGTGATTCTCGAAAACATAAATCTATAGTCTTAGATAGGTATTACCTTAGGTTTTTGCGACGTAAATCTATAGCCTTAGAAAGGTGCTTCTGAGATTTTTGTTCTCACAATTGTGAACATGTAGTCCTAGATAGATACTAGCAAAGTTCCTGAAAATTTGTAAATCTGAATATACGTTGGTAAGTAAAATATTACCAAATATATGAATTTTTGCCCCAGGTTATAACCATAGAGAGGTTTTTATAACTCAGGATTCGTGAACAACTATACATATCGATAACCATGAAGAGATATTACCGACCTTTTGCGTTCACTGCTGTAGCTTTTGTTACCTGAACTTGAGTTGCTTGACCAGCAGGTTTAATGATTTCTTCTTTTGTTTTGTAGGATGACTTCTCGGTATAGACCAGGGAAGGAGCCTGCGGATGAGGTTGGGCCTTCTAGACCTCCGGAGGAGGAGTGGGAGGAGTCTCCCGTGGATATTGATGACATAGACTTTAGAGTCGATCCCT
>NMUG010005641.1:0-13023 GCA_002855965.1 Monotropa hypopitys | reverse complement strand
TTTTAACATGTTTTATGTTTTTAGAACCTTTAAGTTGATAGATTCTTGTATCTATTATAGTTGGTTTCATGTTTTATGGCTGTAAGAAACTTCTGATATGATTTTGGTTGAGAAAACGAAGATGAACAGTAACTTATGAAATTTTGGGTTTTTCGATTTACACAAGGCGTAACCAGTTACGCCCATTTATGGGTAACCGGTAGCCCAACGTGTAATATATTTGTCAGGGTTGTTTTAAATATTGCGTAACTGGTAGCCCATATTATTGGGTAACTAGTAGCACATGTCATAGGGTAACCGGTTACAAGTGTTGTTGTTTGAATAAAAATAAAAATAAATAATTATAAAACTTAAACTAATGGATTAAACTAAGATTATTATTTAATAAATGATTTAATGTGCGAGTTTAGGTAAAGTTTGTAACTAATTTATGTTTGTTATTCATATTATATCCATTTGAATAATATATTGAGTTTGTTTCAGGAACAAGTAAGAGTGCATTTGACTTGTAAAAGAAGTAATAATCCAAACCTAAAAGATTGTGGTGAGTGGATCTGAAATACTTTTAATATTTAATTGTTCAAAAATCTTTGATTTGTTGATTAATTGTTAGAAATGCCATGCTTATATGATTGATATATGTTCACACTAACTTATGTCATGTGTGAGTAGAGGATTGGCGAGTTGTTAAAATATGAAAAACCATTAATAAATGGAATTGTGGCTTGGTTGGCCTTGGATGCGAAAGAATTAATAAATAGAATTGTGACTTGGTTGGCCTTGGTAGCAGAAGCATAAATTTGCCAGCTACACTTAAAAAAAGAAATTAATCTCATTATGGTTGAAATTGCCTACCTTTAAGAGAGTTTGAGAGAAGCTAATTTTATGCTTATTGTGGATTGGATGTCCTTTTTAAATAAATATGAATTCGTGCTTTTGAATAAGATTAACTATTGTTAATTCCATATCATTTGCATGCTCTTGTGATAGTGGCTTTGGTTAATTAAATATTTCTAGTATTCTTATCCACCCTGGGATCCGTCTTTGGATCCTAGTTTTTTTGGATGCAGGTTGGACTTTTGTTCTTATTAGGTCAAGTCCACTTTTGGTCTAGGAATGGAGAACTATTTTGGAGGTTTCTGGCAGCTTATCCTATCTTTTGTTTATTTTTGAGGGCTGTGTTAGTACATAGAATGTAGTTGGAACATATTTCAGTTTTATTTTGTAGTTCTTTGGGTATGTAAAAAAATGTAAGAACTCTTGGAGATAATATCTAGTATGTTTTTATTTGAGGTTTATTTTTACGCTTATGTTATGGTTTGGAGTTGTTTGTGGGATTTCTTTGAGGCTAATTACTATTAATAATGCGGATTCATTTGAGGTTAGTCCGTCCTAATCCGGTATTCTGGGTCGGGGTGCGACAGTTCTCCAGCTGCATAGAACAACCCAAGACCAGGACTGGACTTGAGGTATCTGAGAATGTGATGAACAACATGGAGATGAGAGATACGAGGCACATGCATGTACTGACTTACTACACTCACATCAAATGTAATATTTGGTCGTACAAGGCGCATGGTGCTAGTGAGGTGACCTACAAACCGTTGATACATTGATGGATCTGGGAGTAGATCACCCGATTCAACTGAAAGCTTGGTATTGGGGTCCATAGGGGTAGAAGCAGGCCGACATCCAATCATACTTGTATCCTGAAGTAGGTCAAGAGTATACTTCTGTTGGGACAAGGAAATCCCATGGTGTGAGCGAGCGACCTCAATACCGAGAAAATACTTAAGAGGACTCAAGTCTTTAATCTCAAAGGATTGTCTAAGTTGTTTTACCCGAATAATGCTAGAAGTATCATCGCCGACCAGAATAATATCATCCACATAAACAGAGAGGACGATGCAAGAACCATCGGGGCAACGACGAATAAAGCATGTGTGATCAGAGTGACAATGAACAAAGCCCAAAGTAGTCACCACCGAACTAAAACAGTGGAATCATGCCCTGGGAGACTGCTTCAAACCATAGAGCGACTTCTGAAGACGACAAAGCTTCCCAGAATACTCCCCCTTAGCCTGAAAACCAAGAGGTAGATCCCTATAGATAGTCTCTTGGAGATCCCCGTTCAAGAATGCATTCGTGACATCAAGCTGGTGAAGAGGCCAAGAATGAGCAACAACACTAGAGACCAGAAGACGGACCAGTCAACTTGGCCATAGGAGCAAATGTACCACCGAAGTCCTTCCCCGAAATCTGATTGAATCCTTTGGCCACCAAGTGGGCCTTGTACCGATCAACCGTATCACACAAAAAAAAACTTGACAGTGAAAACCCATTTACAACCGACAGACTTCTCTCCAGGAGGTAGAGGGACAAGATCCCAAGTATGATTTCGCTGTAAGGCATCCATCTCAGATTACATGGCAATCACCCAATGGGGGTTCTAGAGAGCCTTAGACACAGACCGAGGAATAGGTACTGAATCAACCTGGCCAAGAAAAGAGTAGGAACCTAAAAGTTCCTGATAAGAAACAAACTGGGCAAGAGGATGATTAGTACTACTAGACCTAGAACAACCATAATGATCAGGGGAATAACAGGGTCATGACGATCACGAGTTGGATAACGACGAGGAGGAGGAGATGCATGTACTAAAGGGTGAGAAGCATTACCTGCGTGCGGAGAGGATGGAGACAGAGGGTCCTGAAAGCGAGGGCGCAAACTATATGTCTGGGACGGAGCACTAGTGACCACGGGAGGAAGTGGTACGGGAGCAGTAGAAGAAGGTACAGAAGTAGCAGGAGGAGGGAAGGAGATCTCCATAATAGAATCAATGACAAGAACAAGATGCAGAAGCAAAGTCGTATCCACGAAGACCTCCTCACTGATGTGATGAGCATGAGGAAGAGTACTTGCAAAAGAATGGATCATTTTCAAAAAAAGTGACATCTAAAGAGTTGAATAAGTGCCGAGAGATAGGATCGTAACATCGATAACCCTTCGCGTGGGAGGAGTACCCTAAGAAAGATGCACCGGATAGACTTGTTATCCAGTTTGGTATGAGTGGGACTATGGTCCTGAACAAAGCAAGTGCAACCAAACACACGAGGCAAAATGGGAAAAAGAGGTCTATTGTACTGAAGCAAAGTGTAACATCCCAAACCAATAAAACCCAAGAATATTGCGGAATAAAAACTTTCTTTTTTTCTCGATAATCTAACATCCTCAACATACATCACTAGCATACCTCCAACATAGACACAAAATGCTAAAAGAACAATACCTCAAGGATTGGCATTGAAGTAAAACCATAAATTCCAAGTTAGAATCTCCCAAAGCAATACTACTAACCTGCTACTCTAAACAACAAGTCACAAGTACTCTCAAATGAGCAACAAAACTGAAATAAATAGGAAAAGATATCTATGATAAGAAAGCTCCTTCCATGACCCCATCCATGCTAAGCAATGAACATCCATCGATACCTCGTAGTGGACCGCTAACCCTGCTAATTGATTTCCAAGCACACAAAGAAATCAGAGTGTGAGATATAATATTTTAAGTTCCAATTACATGGCAAGTATAAACTCAAAAACATAAATCGAAACCTCATTTTTTCAAAAGAACAGTTATGCATCCCATGCACGATAACAAGTATTATAGCAATACCCGAAGCCCTTTTAAAACTCTTTTGACCGAAGTCCATTTCCAAAACCATAATGCATCCCATGCATGATACTAAGATATAGCTTTGGCCGAAGCCCTTTTCAAAAGGTTTATTTGTGCATCCCATGCACGAAAATATATTATTGCTATATGCAATAATTTGTGCGTCCCACGCATGGTGCATCCCATGCACGATAGTGATATCTTTGGGGCATCCCCATACCTTGATAAGGTATAAAATATACGTCCTACGCATATTTTGGTACGTCCCACGCACCTCTTGGAATTTTACCAAAATAGACAATACGTTCCACGCAAGCCTAGAATAATACCATACGTCCCACACATGGCTAATAATATGCTTTTCTTTTAAACCAAATGCCTAAAAGGCTAACTTTACATTTTCACCCAAAATGGTACTTTTCACGAATGAACGACCTCTAACGTACTATCAAAATACTATACATTATACACTCACCGAAGCCTCTTAAGAGGAAGTCACCCTTTATTTTTCCGGTGCTCCTCTATTTGCCAGTTCTGTTCCTGAAAACAATCTTACAAAATCAATACGATAAACAAGATTGAACGATAACATAGAGAACGGAAATTACAACACAAAATCCCAAAATCCGTGAATCCCATCTGCATTTATGCATGCATGAAAATTCATTCCGTTAGGTATAACCAATAACACCTAATCATGCGATTCAACCGAATACATACTCCTAACAACATATCTTGTATAAAGGATGAATCACACACATACACATACATATATATTCCTTTAGTCCAAGGGTTCCTCGAATCTCATACAACCATAGATACAACACACACACAATCATAGAAATTGAAATACAATACCCTACGATTTAATATCAACAAATCAAAGAATGAAATCCCATTCTCAATATGCGTATCTCCATACTTTGATTCGAAATCCTTATACATACATACAAAACCCAATTGAGAAAATCGAATCTAAACACCACTACCCCAATTTCCAACCTAATTTACACATATACATCAATGCTTCAATTATTCATACAAATCTACAAGAAATCAATGCTCACACACATGCACACATCAAAGGATTGATGAACAAACCGCAACCCTTACATCCATATACAACATGGAAATCGAAAACCACAAATTCTAGATTTAATCCACGAATATTCAAAATATAACTCGAGAGAAACAATCAAAACTACAAACAATACCTTGCACGACGATCCACGCTCCTCAAGCTATCCAAAAACGGTCTCGGATCTCTCCGAAACCTTCGTTTGCCCAAGACTCTCATTGTCTCTCTCTATCACTCATTTGCCTTTTCTCTAGGTTAGGAACACCAAATGGCTGCTAATCCATGTTCATCCAACCCAAATAGGCTTTTAGGAACCAAGAAAACGTTTTTAGAAGCCAAAACCCCGAAATTATCCCTGATTACGCAAAATAGCGCGATACGCTCGTCGGGACGAGCACCAACCTCATCCAGACGACCACTTCCCGGATATCCTCATTCGGATGAGACTCACCCTTCGTCCGGACGAACCCTCCGAATGCCAAAAATATGCCTCTACAACCTCGTCCGGATGACCACCACTCCTGGTCCGGACGATCCACCCAGAAACACTACAATTTCACACTTTATCACTTTCTTACACCCCAAACTCAACCTCAATTACTTCCCCATTAATTTTGGACATCAAAAGGTGTTCGAAACTCTACGTAAGACTCCTTTAAGCCTCTTACGAACATCCAATACCAAATCCTCAAACACCAAGGAATTTAGACATCAAATATGATTCCCAATCTTCGATTGTTCTCTTGATAAAAGGAATGATCCTAAATAGGCAATATTGAAGCATGAACCACACTCTATGCCATACCATAAAGTAACATTGATTTATACCCGCTCATCTCTTTAAACATGCAACATGTTCAAATGAATTAATTTATTGAAAACTATACGGACGGGAATTACACAAATGTATAGGAGTCTTACCCTGAAGGACCCGAGAAGGAGTCCGGTTGAGGAGAAAAGTGGCAGAGTACAACAAAATGCCAAAACAATTTTAGTACATTCACCACACATAGATGACATCTAACCACAGACATGATAGAGCTATCCTTGCGTTCCGTCACACTATTCTGCTCAGGTGTGTAATGGCAAGTAAGTTGGTGAATTATACCCTGCTTGGTTAATTCAGCACAAAAATCATTAGAGATATACTCACGACCATTATAAGATCTGAGATGAACAACTGTGTTATACTGGGTTTTAATCATTTGTGAAAAATAAGTGAAGATAGGAAAAACATCAGACTTTTTCTTTAGAAAATAAACTCGAGTACACCTTGTGTAATCATCAATAAAGGTCACATAATATTTATGACCTGAAAGGGCAGTGACAGTAGAGGGTCCCCATACATCTGAGTGTATAAGGTCAAAGGAACTAGGGGCACGATGCATACGAGGAATATAACTTGTGCGTGTGAAAATTAAAATCACACAATGAAAATTACAATCACGACAAACTTTATTCAACTGAGGAAAAAGTAAACATAAATACCGAAAGTTAACATGACCCAAACGAGCATGCCATACCTGTAGAGATTTAAAAGAAATATTAGAAGACTCAAGAGATATAGATAAAGCAGACAATTGAAAAATAGAAGGAAAACGTGCTGCCCTAGAGGATCCCAAAAATAATAGATCCCATCACGTTCATGTCCCCTGTCAAAAATCCTCTTCGAACGCCGGTCCTGCAAGAGACAACAAATGGGTAAGAACATTACAGCACAATCAAAATCCTTAGCAAGACGACTAACAGAGAGGAGATTATAGGCAAAATTTGGAACATGAAGAACAGATGACAAAGTGATATCTGGGGAGAGACAAATAGTGTCATTACTAGAGATATGAGAAGTAGAACCATCCGCTAGACAAACGGATTGATTAACATGTATAGAAGGAGACGAAAACAAAGATGACTCACCGGTCATGTGATCATTGGCTCCAGAATCCAGAACCCAAGTGGGACGATATGTCCTAACATGAAAAGCAGTAGGTATACCTGTAGCGACAGTAGCAGTAGGTCCAGAGGAGGAACAAATGCCAAAATGAGGAAACCACACCTGAAGAAGTTGAGCCTGCAACTGCTGCATCTGAGCCTCAAAGCGGATGATAACTGGAGTGGCTGAGGAAACAGGTGCGTCAGCAAGAGCAGCGAAGCGTGAAGGTCCTTTTCTTTTGTTCCTAGCATACTTCTCACGGAGTCCGGGATGATGTTTGAAGCACCGTTCTTTGACATGACCAAGACCACTACAATGAGAACAGAGAGGTCTTCCCCTAGAGAGACGGGGACCGGAGCCCACAGAAGCGAGAAGGGCCATCTGATCAGCAGGGGGAGGAACCGAAACCAGGTGCCTACGCACCATCAATAATAGCAAACGCCTCATAAAGGTGAGGCATAGGAGATGTGTTTATAAGATGAGTTCGAAGAGATTCGAACTCAGGCTTTAAACCCATCAGAAACTGGTATGTATGCTGGCGGGTGAGTTTCTTGATATGAATGACACCATCATTAGGATAATCACTAATAGGGTCAAATTGAGCCAATTCCTCCCAACGAGTCTAGAGGTAACCAAAGTAGTCGACAACAGATAAGCCAAGGAAAGCCTGAGAAACCTGTGCAATCTCTCGAGAAAGCTCAAAAATACGAGCCTCATTATGCTCATGAGAATACATCTGTATCAATGAGGTCCATAACCCATGAACAGTATTATGGAACATAAACATGTGGTTCTCCATAGAGTAGAACAACCATCCCAAAATTGTACAATTGTCGATATCCCATTGCACAATTTTGGGATCAATGGCGGCAGGTTTGGGCTCATGGCCAAGGATCCAACCGGACTTGCCTCTTCCCCCAAGGCAGAGACAGAATGAATGAGACCAAAGAGCAAAGTTTTCCTCATCCAACAAAACACTCGTAACACGGTAAGTGGGTGTATGTTGTGAGAGAGAGATCTGAACGTGTCAGAGGCGGAGTAACAGTAATGGTAGTGGAGGTCTCGATATTGGATGGAGGCATGGTGAGTGATTGAACACAACACGAGTGAAAAAAATGGAGAACCAAGAGATGCTAGTGCATCAAAAAAATGATACATCGAGGGACCATCAGAGAATAATCGGTAGCAGGAACTAATAAATAGAAGATGAGGACTGTTCTATCTCATTTAATGGATGAAAAAGAGCATGAAATAATCACCGAAAAGCTGTTAAAAATAGAGGAAAATGCAGCAGTGAGTGGCTGCGCTGAAGAGGCCAGAGGCTCGGAGGATGTGACGGGGAAAGCTGTGACATCAGCGGCAGCAGCAAGGGCTGCGTTGTGGCTCCGGCGGGAGCCAACCGACAACTGCAGGCTGCGGCTGTTGGTGATGGAGGCTGATGCCGACTATGGCACACGCTGGTGGGTGGTGAAGGATGAGTTTGGTGGTGCGATGGTGGCTCTGATATCAAGAAGAAGAAAAGGATTAGGGTTGTAATGTCATATCTTTCCAAAGGGTAATCAACCCAAATAAATACAAATAGAAGAAACAAAAAATAGAAAGTTAAACCAATTATCCTACAATCAAGAGTCTTAAATCAAGGCCTTGACTAACTATCAATTATGCATAAAATAAATCTCAATTATAGGAGTCTTTGACTAACTATCAATCATGCCTAAAATAAATCTCAATCATAGGAGAGAAATAATCTCCAACACTAAGCACAGCTTATAGCTCTTATGATGGATATGGTTGACTGACAGAATGTCCATGGTTTGTTTTTTTGTTGAATCAAATTCCTCAAACTTGTGTACAAATGTGAAGTTGAAGACAGATATCGAGCTATTTAAACTTCTATTTCAGCCTTCACCATCAATTGCCCGAATGAAAGAAGTCTGGGAGAGGGGGGTTGCCTATAGAGAATGGGTAGAGGGGTAGCTTGGGAAAGGGGAAAGGGAACATGCGTAGAGTGAGTGAGTGGAGAGCGAATATTTGCAGGAGCTTTGGAACATGCATTTTGAAATATGTTTTAAAAAACATGTTATGTGTGGGTCCCATTGTGTGAATAGAAAATGTGTTGTGTAATGTATATAGATTAGAATTTTAATCTCAGCCATTGGATTTGATCCAACGGCCCTCTATATACTTATATGTATATATGAGGGGCACATCGTCTTGATTTGTAATATAAATATGTGTATATGTGGGACCCGCATGTATAAACATATAAGTTTAGTTCACATTTCCCACATGAAAAAATCCAAATGAGCCCAGACCCAAATAGCCAAGGCCCCATTTATTAACGAAATTGCAAAAGCCCAATTCTTAGCACTGGAGCACATGTTCCACTCCAAATAGCCCATGAATCTATGCTCTGTTTTCAAACTGCAAGCATAAAAGCTGCATGATATATTGGACAGAGCCCACAAATAATCAAAAGGCTTCGTATTAAATTCACATTTAGCCAAAATTTGTAACAGCTTAAGGGTACTAATAGTGTTGGCCCAACATAGCAGTAATAGACCATAATTTCCAAATAATTTTTTAGTAATAGTTCCAAATAATCAAAGCAAGAAGCCCAATACACACCTTAAACCCTAAATAGGGTTCTTGAATGTACCAATGCTTTGCAATAGACCGTGACGCCATGTGCGTCATTCTCAGCAGTATCCTCCAACACAGCAGTTCACTATGTAGAATGATGGTATAGACAATGATTGTACTATGGGAGACGACATCACCGCCGGTGTGGCAAAGAATGACATGAGGTCCTCTGGAAGCGAGCTTACCAGAGGTCAATCAAGTGTCGATCTCCTTCTGGGCTGCTAAGGCTAAAGATTTTGACTCAGACCGTTTTGCAATCTTCAATTTACCCTAGTAATTTAGGGTTTAAATATATGACTTGAACCAATCTCATATTTCTATCTTCACAACAGACGACATCAACCCACCGGTTACGTTCATGGAAATAACTACGTATCGGTTTCATCGACTTTGAATAAATATGTCTATTTGCTATATGAAATGTGGCATGGCTTGCGGTGAAGATTGCGATGTTGCAAGATTGGGGTTGCGGTGAAGATTGCAATGGAGAGAGGGAGAGGCTGCAGTGCAGAGTTTCGAATAGTGGCGATGGGAATATGAATGTAGGGTTTCAAAACAGGGAGATTATAGAGTTTTGTGTGTGGCGTGAAATGTGGCATTAAATGTGAACCAGGCAGATTATAAAGTTTTAATCTAAACCGTTGTATTTGATCTAATGGCTGTCTATATCTTTATATATATATATATATATAAGTTTATGTATGATGACCAACATTGTCCTGTATTGTAATATAAATTGTGCTGAAATAGAGCAAAAGAAAAAAGTAAGCATATAGTTAAACTAGGCTTGAGAATGGAATTTAAGATTTGTTAAGTTGCGTTTTGGCTTCCCATTTACAGAAGTCGGAAATGCTTTTTGGCTTCCCAGTGTAGCGGTAAAGTTACCCAATTGTGACCTATAAATAACAGATTCGATTCACGGAAACAGTCTTTCTGCTTTAAGGAATAAAACCGCATACATCAACCATTCCCCATGCCCCGTATATGCGGGAATTTCATGCAGGGAGTCACCCTTTGATGTTCTTCTAAGATAAATTATGGAGCGGCTTTTGATGTTCGAAGTTGACAGGTCACAAAACTACTTATGCGACATTATGCTTTCCATTTTTTAGATCAGAATCTGAATCAGTTTAAACCTTAGAGGAAAAACTTTCCTAGTTTTTACTTTTTTTTGCATGCGCCCACCATCCCACTATGCCCACAGGAGATACTAGCTAATTTCCCCCACTTTCTCCTTTTAGTGGGTTGTAAGTTTCGTTTGTGTGAGCTATTTTCACACCCACTATGATGATAAAATGCTTGTAAGTGCGGTAGGTAGTATTATGCATTAGTTTAGTTGGATACGCAATGGATGGTTAGATTTAGCACTTGTATTTGATGTGGTTGGTTCTTCAAGCTTTTGTTGGAAAAAATAATGTTTTTCCGGATTTTGAAAATTAATTCCCGAGGGAATTGATCTCAAATAATCGTCAAAATCCGACAAAAGATGAATGAGATATTGCCGTGCCCGTGCCGTGCCCGTGCCCGCGCCCGCGCCCGCATCCCGCGTTCCGGGCCCGGGCCCGGGGCCCGTGGTTTAGTGGAATGTGCCTTCGTGCCTGGAGTTAATCTTTTTGAGCAAATTTCGATTGGGCTTTATTAGGTTTAGTGATCCATAATTAATTGATTTGGTCTAACCTATTGGCCCAATCCGACCCGTTGGCCCAAAAATGTGTTGAACCCATCCGGTTGCTAAACCCTAGCAATGGCGGCTACTATTGCAGTATAGTTTCGATTCAGTAATAACACAAAACGTTTGAAAATCTTAACGTTACATTTACGTTTCTGTAACGTTTGAAGATTGCAAAACGTTTGCAATGAATTCGAAATTGAAATGCCTCAATTCAATACGGTTTTGTGGTGTATAAATTGAGGCTACAGGTTGTAATCGAGAAATCTCTTCACAATACAATCTTCCACTGCGATATCCTCCGAAAATAATCTCCTCACTCTACAAAGGTATTCCTCTTATTCTGTTCCATTACAGAGAGATACGGTCACATCTAGTTCGCTAGGCGATCTTTCGAGGTGCAACGATCGATCGTATACCGATTGTATCCTGGGAATCGGACGCCTTATAATCCTCTTGCACTACTGTGGAGGCGGCGAATTCGATTTAAGGCTAGTGTGTCAAACACATGCCTTCGGTGACTTTTGCATACTACCTGTTTTGCTAACGATTTTTTGCAGATTCACGTTTCGTTCCGAAGTTTCTGCAGAAATCTGGAACACATCACCTTACTTTCCTCTCACTTGGTTATGACACTAAGTCACACACCACAATAAATAAACCCATCATCAACCCATCTATTTTCCAAATTATTTCCAGTTTTTTACAAATTGCCTAATTGTTTTATACAAAGGTTCTGTGTAAATTATTACATTGCTGCAAAATTTGACAATTGTTCTCATGTCGTTAATCTGTTAGGTAATTTTTTTTTCCTGCTAACACAGTAAGAAGACAGTTCTAATCATAGCCTGTATTATCAAATTGTTTTCTACTTTACTTGGCTGGAAATTAATTAGGAATTCATCATCTGTAGTATTAAGTGGAAGTTAATCATGTGTTATTCTTTCTGCTAAAATCAGGTTCCAGAAAATCACAACAAGTGTTCTATATTTGCTTAAAATCTTTAAGATTGTGTTCTATATTTGCTTAAAGATTAACACATGCTCAATCTTTAAGTTACAGCATATAACAAAATTACTTGCTGGTTTTTCTATTAGTACAAGAGTTTACATTGCTCAATCTTTACACTGGCTGTTCTGTTCATTATCTGTACCTAAGCAAAATTTTCACAAACTATATTGCTGTGATCACATAACTTAGTTCAACTAGTTACCCACTGATTGGAAAACCACTTTCTGTTTCGATTAATTATCTGTACTTCATTTTGGCAACTTAGTCTGTTCAAATTTGCATCAAAATCACACCAGAATCACTGAATTTTGTGGCTGTAGTATATATAAGTATTTATCAATCGTCTAATTCTGGTAAATTTCTTCAACTCGTGATTTCCAATTCATGTATTATTCTAGTGCTGCCTTTGTATGATTTATTACATTACAGCAGAGAGGAAATTTTCTTCTAACCTGAATTTTTTTTTTGAGTTCTGTTACTGATTGGTTTGCAAGTGGTTAAAATAATCCCACAATCAATTAATTGGATAACAATAGTAACCAGTAGGTTCTGTTGTGACTTATCATTGCTGTTACAATCTTTAGCTATTGATTTTAGAGTTACACTTCTGTTTTAGTTTGGCTAATCAGTCCACATCAATTCATATTACAGTTCTGTTACTATATTATCTCCGGTTAAAATAATTGTTTTGATTTCGTGGACTAATTTTGGTTTTGAAGGCTAAATGGCTAACAACGAAGTTGCAAACGATGTTCCGGCCAACCCACTTGCTCCTTTGGCTACAGATGCTCTGTCAGCCAATGCCGCTAGTACGATCAATATCGGTACTATACCAGTGGATTTGCTTAAGCCTTCGGGCTCGGCGTCCCTGCCACATTTGAGTTTGCCTAGGCATTTGGGCTCGGCAACTCTGCCACCGTTTCCGGCACCCTTTCCGGTGAATTATGCGATTTGACCGGATAAGTTTATGGGTCCGGACTTTAAAACATGGCAGAACAAAATGGTATTCTACCTTAC